>JAUMHD010026772.1:0-121228 GCA_032359135.1 Ulvella scutata
GCCCGGGGGCCTTGCAGATACACGTCATCAAGATATGCCACCACTCTCACCTCAGGGAAGTCGCGGGCAACTTCCTCAGAACAACCATTCATGAATAATAACAGATTTTTCGAACTTGTGACGCCTTTTCTCATGCATCACGTCCTGCCCAAAGGTACTGTATTCATTATCATATCCAGGAGACATTGGGGATATTGGACATTGTCGACCAGCCTGTTTGCCAATCCGTCCGACTGTGTCGTTGTCTCGGGGTTGCGCAGCGGCGTTCTGACTACGCCCTCCGTCTGCTGCTCTTCCTGTCTGCAGGGACGACGTTGGAGCGTCCGTATTCGTTATATCAGTTGCTGGAACTTCATGTCCATGTTTTTTTGTACGTCTCTCTGCCTGATTCGCAAATCCTCTTTGTGGTGCATTCCGTATTCAGTGTGCCCGACGGTCTAATTCTTACGCATATCACGTCAAGAGTAGGATCAGCGTTTTTTATTTGTGCAGGGTGCTGTGGTCGGAAAGAAGAGTTGAGGGAGGAGAGGGAGGATGAGATTGGAGAGTCCCGTGAGACACAAAGGCTGCTGTCTGCAGCTGAAGAGGTACACCATCCCGAGAACGCTCTGAACATGTCGCCATGTTTATTGAGTATCATGGCCGCTATTTTTCCTGGAGCAAGCAAATGTGTGTACAGGCATTGGGGGGCGCTAAGGCTACAATTACTACCAAGGCACAAAATGCTGAGGACAGTGTAGAACAGATGATAGTGAATCCAGTTGCTGCATTAACACTAGCAGGTGTGTACAATGTGAGCACTGGATTGATATGCACAGAAGCGGCCTTGATCGTCAGCTATCAGCGACTTGTGTTTGTTTGTTCTCCTGCTATTACCCTGTTCCATTTGTTTGTTCCTAAACTCCCCTCAGTCGCCCACATCAGGCCGTGCTTACGTTCAAGAGTGCATCTGTGCCAATCAGGCATGTTGTCACAAATGCATGCACCAGTGGTGTTCTGATCCAGAGTGCACCTCACAAGTATGTACCAGGCCGGCAGCGCCATGTGCAGGACAGTCTGCACCTGCGTTGCAGCAAACTGCGACTAGTAGCGGCAAGGAGAACCACCAACCTAGTGTACACGAAGCCACAGTGAAGAAAGCCACGTCAGGTATGCACTTACAAAATTTGATCTACATTCTTCCAAGGAGCGTATAACAATGGCTGGGAAGCCTATGTACTTCTACATGGCTGCTGCCTGCTCAGCTATAGTTGCACGTCTTGGCAATGCAACCATCTGCAGCCTCTGCAACACGACATATTTGAAGCACATTGTACTCATTCCTTCAGTGAACTCGTTCGGTACGTTGATGCTGTTGAGAGTGCTCCCTTTTCGTTCTTCCTCTGAACTGTCTTTATGAAAGTGCAGAGACGCGAGCTGTCGAGCTGCCAGCTGAGCAGCGACCTGAAGAAAGTGGGGCTGCTGCAGCACCCCCGGTTGCGAAGCAGATAGTGCCAGAGGCGCCTGTACCGCAGCCCGTGTCAGTGACCAACACACCAGCCCAAGACAACACAGTAACCAAGAGCAGCCCCGGACAAGCTCCTCCTGTAGCACCAGAGGCAGCAAGGAATGCCTCTGAAGCCTCCACTTCAGGTACTGCAGGTGTGTATCTGTTTTTTGCGCATCCCCCCCCCCATCCTCTAAGAGTCCCCTGCCTCAGCTGGTATGAGGACGACTTTGCTGCTGGCATTACACCAATACATGCTCACAATGCATCAGCTCTAGGTGTCACACAAACCAGGGGTTCTGATGGTTCTGGGGCAGTTGGTGCAGGCACAGCGAGCGCTGCTGGCACATCCTCACCACCCAAGAAATCTGGAAAGAAAAAAGGTGGGAAGAAGAAGGGAAAGAAGAAGAATTAGCAGCCTGGCATGCACCTGATGTCCGCAGCTAGGGAATCCAGGCCACCATAGCCACAGACCTGGGTCACGAGCGGGCCTATCAATCGTATGCCACTGTAACGATGCAGCCGTAGTCAGCGAGCATGGGCTAACAGTGCGAGTGCACTGCTTAGAAGGCGGCAAACGAAGAGACCATGAGAGCATTTTTGTACAGCCACTCGAACAGTTGCATGTGTTGAGGTGACGTGTGGGCCCACTCCCAACACGTGAATTGTGCCGACGGGAGAATGAGATGTTGCTGGACATGTACTATCGTCCAGTGGGCTATGCGGCCTGTGTGTCGAGAAGGCTCATGCGCCTGTATTCTAGTCAGTGGTAAAGTTGCTTGGTGGCAGCTGTACATGTGAGCAAAAGAGCTAACTACGCTGCATTAGTAAGCCTCACTCCATGGCAACCGCATGCCCTAGGTGGCAACTAGCAGTCACAAGTGGTGCCCAATCCTGAAGGTACGATGGCAAATTTCGAGGTGTTACTGTTGGAATGTAAGAAAATGTAGGATGTCAGCACATGCAGTGATTCTGTGGCTTTTGTGTCACTCAGTGCGACACAGGAGAGACCGTGCTGGATCTCGCAAGCCGAGTGACTTGCACTTGAGTCAAGGGTAGAAGGCGCATGTCCACCACGTTTGCTGGGCAAATTTGTGGATGGCAGTCAAGTTGAGCTCCCTGCGCTGGTTGTGGAGCTAGCACGGAAGCAGCTGCACAACAAGCGCATTGCACACCATGCAACAGCCGCATGCACCAACACTGAAGAACTTGGTGCAGAGGCTCTGCTACGTTGCAGTCATGTACATGTGCATCCACAACTTCCATTATTGCAACTGCTATCCACCCTCCACGCAAACTGCCACTTCCCAAACCTGCACTTCTCAACACAGATACTGGTTCTACATCCCTTGCTGATTCACACACTATCTCCATCCTTCCGCCATGACCCTCAGGTAGCAACCATGACATCGATTGCTGAAAAAAGTAAATAATGCAAGACAATAGGACTGTACCTTCTGCGAACTCACGGCACTGCAGCTGCACGATAGAGCTCCTGATAGCTCGCAGCAGGCTGCATCCAGCTCATGTCCGAGTTCATGTTGTTCCTGCTAAGGTTGCTGAACCTGGTGGGCTCAGTCTTGAAGAGAGTGATAGCTCTGTCGATTGCAGCGGAGCAGCTGCCCTCATCTGCGCCATCGAACACAAACCCATTACCTTGCTGAGGGTTTTCATCTGCGTCGACGACAGTGTCTGCCAGGCCTCCAGTGCGCCGTACAATCGGCAGCGCACCGTACCGCATGGCAATCATCTGAGTCAGCCCACAAGGCTCAAACAAGGACGGCACCAGCACAAAGTCTGCTGCGGCATACAGCATGTGCGCCAGCGGCTCACTGTACATCACCATCAGCCTGCACAGCACATGGAACCTTTCATACACATGCGCAACAACTGCCACATCGCCGCTCCACATCCAGCAACCGAGCGAACAGCATCGACACATGTGCTGCTGCCCGGCATGCTGTAACAGCAGGCAGGTAGCAACAAGAGAGCCAGGTTTGCATGCATGCATGCATCAGATTAGAAGACATCGAACTAGAAGACATCGAGATGCTAGACTGCGGCAGGCGCACCTCACGGAGTCGCTGTCCTTGAACTCGTTGGAGGCCATGCCTCTGAAGTCCCCGTCAGCATGGCCCGAGCCCAGCAGCACAAACTGCGCATCGTTGCTAGCGATGTGGTTCACGGAGTGGCGGATCAAATGAATGCCCTTCTGAGGCACCAGCCTGGTGATGCAGACCGCCAGCGGCAACCTGGCGTCCACCTTCAGGCCCAGGCCCATCTGCAGAAACTTCTTGCACAGACCTTTGCCCTTGGGCCAGTGAGAATTGAAGGGTGCAGGGATTAAGGGATCGGTGCTGGGGCACCAGAACGCGGTGTCGATGCCGTTGAGCACGCCGCTGAACTTGGCGCCGATGTGCGGCTCCCCCAGCACGGTGCGCAGGAAGCCTGCCGCCCCCCCGCTGCGCGCTTCCTCTGCGTACGTCGGCGACACTGTGGTGATCTTGTTGGAGTAGACCATGCCGCCCTTGAGGAGGTTGAGGCGCTCAGGGTTGTGGCCGATGGTGCGCTCATCCAGCGCCTTGTTGATGTCCGCATACATCTCCCCTGCATGCATGCACGTCCCAGCATCACACAACCAGTGCTACCACAGCGCACAGCCTGTGGCTGGGAAGCTCGAACGAAGACCACGGCCACAGCCTCCGTCTGGCGTAGCATGCATGCGCACTCCATGGGCAGGCTGTGTGGCACAGCACAGGTGCAGCACGTGTGGTGCTGCTGAGCCTGCAATGAATCATGCACACACCTCATGGCAGGTCCTAGCCCAGAAGCACATAGTCTACATCAACTGGGCCACTATCCTCTATAGACCGCTGTCTCATGAATCCTTATCCGCTCTATATGCAGACCTCGCATATTTCATGCCACTTCTCGGACAGGACCTCATCCTCTATAGGTGGCCAAGCAGTCAGGAATGATGCCACCTCCAAGCAGGCTAGCATACCTGTTGCTTGGAGCATTCTGGAAGGGAGGGAGGCAGAGGTGCGCACCAGGGACGCCAGTGACAGCAAACTCGTCTTGCCTGCACTCTCCAGAGTTGTCCATGTTGTGGATGGTGAGCACCACGCGGGCACTGTTGAAGCCGGTGTTGTAGTACACATCCCAGTACAGCATGGACACGGCGGCACACTGCCACTCATGCAGGTGGAGAATGTCCGGCCGCACTCCCAACACTTTCAATGCCTCCAACGAAGCCCTGCAGGCTGCCGCACATCAGCTCTGCTACACACGATGACTACACACAGTGGTTACTATACGCGACGCCGCCTGAATGACTGTCCCTTGCCGGCCCATAAGGCCCCCATTGTTTTGTTCTAACTTGTTTGCAAGACATGCCTCATGGTGTGGATGGCAGCAGAACCTTGTTCCAGCACAAGGTTCTGCTGTGAACTGCTTCATTGTGCATACCCACAAGTGAACATCCACAGCACAGAGATCCTCCGCAAGGTCTGCTGGCGAGGCACAGGTCTGGCAGGGGGCAAGCAGGAGCGTGCCGGCAGAAGTACAGGTAAGCCTCGAGCTCATTGTATGAGCCACCATAGATGCGGTCACCCTTGAAGATGTTGCAGGCGTTGCGATCTGCGGGCGCCACCAGCAGCACCTGGATGCCGTCGATGGTCGCGCGGTGCACCGCAGTGCGCAGCGACGATGTCCTCATCTCGCCGTCCCACGACTCCCCCTTCGGGCACTCAAACTCAGCGACACATTCCAGCCCCTCCATCGCCTCCTGGGGGATGCTCGTGTAGAAGGGCAGCACCACCTGCACCTGGTTCCCCCTCTGCGCAGAGGCCTTGGCAAGCCCCTGCACCACGTCCCCAAGGCCCCCGACCTTGGCAACTGGCGCCATCTCAGCAGTGATGTGCACCACGTCCATCGGGAGCTGCTCTTTGGGGATCTGTGCCTGGCCGGGCGGCGAGTTGTCTACCAGCTGTAGCAATGGACTCCGAGGAGCGGTGTTCCAGAACCTGCTCACCCACAAACTCTTTCAAGGCGGGCAGGGGAGGGGCAGATGTGCGTGCACGTGTGATGCTGTGAGCATGGTACCAGTATGCACACCAGAACCAGCATCCGCCAGCGTGCAACCACAACGAGAGGAGCACACTTGGAGCCTGCTGCCGGCCAATTGATGGCAGCTTCCAGCTGCCTCGAGGGAATCTTCTCTCCCGGTCGTGGTCCTTCTAGCGTCAGGGGCCCCTGTTGTGGGGCAGGCTGGGATGCTGTTGGCTGGGCAGCTCCGCCACGTTTGACCATATCCAACTCACTTCGCAGCGCCCCCACTTCCAGTCGAAGCTGCTGAACAAGCGACTGAAGTTCCTCTCTCGACTGCTCAGATTCTGCTGTTTGCACATCTGTGCCAGTGTTTTGATTCTGCGAGCACTGCACGAGGCTTCAATCCTTGGGTTGCGTTGATACAAAGGGTCCTCTTGTTCTCCAGAAAGGAGCCGTAGCAATGCGTACGCTGTGAGTAGGTTTACTAGCCTTCGCAGACACTAGTAGGTACTGAAAACAGCTGGTGCGGAACACTGTGATGGATGTCTGAACACGTCAAGTGGCGAATCAGATACGAGTGTGCATGTGACTACGGTGCGTTCTATCCTGCCGCTACCAGAATCACGTACTCACCTTTACTATGATGCTTGAGCGGCTCTGCAGAGCGCGCTGTGGATAGTAAGGCCTGACACTTGCAATGCAGGCACGGGAGGTTCGCATGGTGCCACGAGCAGACAAGCGCGTGCAGCGCACAGGCATGTCGACAGCTGTTCCGCAGTGTGCTATTGGAAAGGAAATCTCGTGCGAAGCGCCGAAATCAGTCAATGCAGAGGTCTCTGTCCTGGGAACCAATGGACAAGCAGCCCTGGCCCACACTACTTCTCAAGAAGCTTGATCACGCCATCAAATAATGGTATGCTGTATTTTTGAAGAGATGTATTGATTGGCGTGTGGTTAGCCTCAGCGTACGGATGTACAACTGCGTTGTCTCTCCGGTGCATGCATGCTCCCGACACGTGCCCTCAATATCGATCGATTCGATTAGAATTCAACAGCTGTGCGCTGTACATCGTTCGTTGCAAGCTAAATAGACACGTGTATGGCGAAGGCTGGACATGCAGTGGTTCAGGTCGAGAGAGACAGCATCAAGGCCTTGTCCAGACAATTTGCAAGCAAGGACTGAGCCAGAGGCGGAATCACGACCGAGCATGTCTAGTGCTCGATAGCGAGCACAGTCCCCTTCAATACCAGGAAGTTTGTCATCGTTATTGGCATCAGGTCGCGTGGAAAAATATATCGATGGTTGACTGGTCGTGAACGCTATGTCCCCGGTCTTCTTGGGCATACCAACGTCGTGCAGGCATTACATGCAGCATCTTACATATTTGGCTATTGATAGGAGGATCATTCCGAGCGGCAAGAACTCTCCAGCTCAATCTGCAATTGCAGCCGTGAATTTGAATGGTTTTGCATATTCTATGCCACCATCAGTCCTGACGAACAACAGTCATGCCATCATAAAGCGGCACAAGCGAAATGAAGATATCCTATATCACACATGCGATGTGATCACATGTGATCGAAAGTGTTGTTGTCTGTGGTTGCCTTACAAGTGTACAGCATCATCTGAAACCTCACGCCACTAAATGCCGTGGCAATGCGACATTGTAACTGTTCCGTCCCATAATCGTGCATCAAGCAGCGGGTACACAGCTTCCGCGCATGATCGCGAGCAGATGCACAGTACTAGTACTGGAGTTGGCCCCCACAGATTCGCATTCTGCACACTCATGAACAGCGCACCAGAGTTTGTAGATCTTGGTTCGCAAACGATAGTGGGCATCACTCAATGTTGTGATTGATCTTTTCCGGATGCATTCAGTCCGCTTGGGGCCTCGTGCCCTTGGCACAAAGCCGAGTCCATTCCTGGGGAATGGAAAGGTTCTGAAACCTAACAAAGCTGTATCTGGCGCCTTCTCTTTTCATGTGCGCAGCTGACCTCCCAACACTCATGCACAGCTTGCTTTAATAACTCCTTATCGCAGCACAACGGCTAGCCCTCTCTTCGTCTACTGAGTGTTTCGCATGCTTTCACCTCCATAATACGTTCAATCGCGCTATATGTAGCTGCAGTATTATAAAGCATGCTTTGTAGGGCTCCTGTTCTAGACACATTCTGTGTCAGTCCTCTGATGCTTCACTTGAACAGAATGCCGTGCAGGGACTCTTGGTTGTCCTCACCTGCGCTGGTTATTTGGGTGCATCGTCGCTGCTGATTCTTCTTAACAAGTTTTTGTTGGCGAAAGATGGGTTTTCTTTCCCCCTGATGCTCTCTGGCAGTGGCATGCTGTTCACTCTCTTTGGTTCTACGATAATGGTCGAGGTTCCCGGCGTTGTTCCTGAGCGACAGGTGCTCTCTCGCTTCCAGCCCTTGCTTTGAGCTTGTCACAGGGTACATCGTATTCGGCACCCACATCCTCCCCTCTTTCGCCTCCCCCAACACACTGTTCTGATGCATCTTATGTTCACACAGCTACCTCTGATTGTACCAGTAACTGTGCAGCGTGTGCTGTCAGGTTGCTTGCCTCCCAATAGTCTGCAATGGTGCGCAGGTGATCAGCAAGGAGACCTTCGTGTTTCGGATAATTCCGCTTGGGTTTTGTTCAGCGGCAACGCTGGCGCTTGGAAACATGGCCTATCTTCACTTGGAAGTCGGGTTGATACAGGTGCGTCTACTGCAACATGTCCTGCCTCCGCCGTCACCACTCCAGCACCCCTCCTGGCAGCTCGAAGTTCGGCGCTCTGATCCGGTGTGACATCATTGCTGGGCCCTCAAGGCAACAATGCCGCTACACGGGCGCATTTGGTGCTAGGTTTCAGCATGCTTGTGACCAATCAGCATGGTTATCTGGGCACCTCCATGTGCAGCAGCAGGCGATCAGCTGGGCCTCGACAGTGCAGCCTGCACCTCAAAAGGGCCAAAATTGACGGGGGCAAACATTGCTCCATACGTTGACGGAACTGTGGTTTATGTGAGCCTGACCTTACTGCGGGAAGTGTGGACATGGCCCTCGGTTCCCAGATTGCCGATGTTGTACTCTGCCTCATGCATGCCTAGTACAGGGGGCTAGGCAAACCCGCTCTCACAGCAGAGACATATGCTTGCATACCACACAGCATAAATGAGATTGAGCCCCCTCCAAATTGCATATTACTCATCTGATTGGAGGAATTCGACAGCTGTCAGCTTCTGGAGCTGTGCAGATGCTCAAGAGTTGCTGCCCAGTGTTCGTGCTGTTTGTCGCTCTGGCATTCCGTCTGGAGCACTTCAGTGTTCCACTGATTGCGTCCATCCTACTCATAGCAGCAGGGACAGCGACAACAGCGGCCACAGGCATCACTGCAGTGTCTCTGCTGGGGCTCCTGATTCAGTTCTCCTCAGAGCTGTGCGAGGCCTTCCGCCTCTGCCTGGCTCAGATCCTGATGTGCAACATGAAGCTGCACCAGTTCGAGGCCCTCAAGTACATGAGTACCGCCTGCGTTCTGTTCCTGTCTGTGGGAATCTGGATCATGGAATGGAGGCAGTTCAGAGCGCAGAGAGCGTGGGAGAAGGTGCTCAGGCACCCTCACTGGTACCTCGCTGCAGGTGCGCCTGCAACAGCCCCATCCCATATGTCACTATTCTGTTTCAGAATCAGTAGACCACCGAGCACTGCTGTGCATTGTGATCACAGCAAATTGTGCATAGTACTGACTAATAATGCCTCTGTGCTGCCCTGACATGCTGGCAGTATGGTTGAAAGGACACCCTGCCTGCACTACGTTTATTGCCGCGCACAAGTGTTCCTGCACCATATAGGAAACTGCCGAGGTCTGTAGCCATGCTTGCGCGGTGATGTAACGTGCATGATGCTAGTCTGCCATCGCTGATGCAATGTGTACAGCCAAGGGCTGTCAGTGAAGCATTAGTACGAGTCTGTAGGCAGGGAACGATGCATGCACCCCTCATAGCCATGAGGGGCTGTGGTTGCGTGCCTTTGTTGACGTTGCGCCTGTGGCACCCCCAGCAGCTGCCCCCAACACACCTCCATCAATCACCATGCAGCAACTGTATCCTTGCACGGAATCTAAAGGTGTGGTGCTGTGCAGCGTGCCTTGGATTCACACTGAACCTGCTCGCGTTTGCGGTGATCAAGCTCACAGGCAGCTTGACACAGAAGGTCCTGGGAACAGTTAAGAATGTTCTGTTAGTTGTGTTTAGCGTGTTTGTGATGGGTGAGCTGGTCACCTGGAGGCAAGCTATGGGATACCAAGCTTCCTTGCTGGGATTCTGTTGGTACCAGTATCAGAAAATGGCCATCGCTGCCCGCGCATCAGTGCCACAGCCACCAGTCCTCCCCACCCAGCGAAAGGATGCGGAACCTGCGCCTGTAGTTGCCACGCACGGACCTCTATCACCTGTTGCCTCAAGGAGAATATCGAAGAGTCAGGGAATGCAGTCGCGGCAGAACTCTATGGGCTAACAGAGCGCAACGAGTGCACACATGACTAGCCCCCAATCAAACCTTTTGTGGCTTGTGAGTGCAGCACTTGGGGAAGCTGCTTGTGATCTAAAGCATATCTAGCGTGTCCATCCTGTTCTCGAAATGGTTCATGTAACTCTAACATTCACATGTGTATGTTGGTGTTTAGGCAGTGCGATACATGGTCTCTTGCGTGTGTGCCTGTTGCCATTGACTGTGCAGCGCTTCTGCACCTGCTCTGGTTGCTGCCTGTGTCCTGAGGGTTTCACTGAGGGTTTCATACTTGTTGCTTGTGGTTTCCTTGCCCACCCACCACTGCACCTTATCAAGCACACAAGAGCTGGGTCATGCTCACGTCACTCTGAAAACTGCGATTCTGACATCCCCAGCATGCTGTCCCCCCGACGTTACATGCTGCGATACACTTCCCTCAAAGCCGGTGTGGGTAAATTCTATTGCAGATGCTCAGGAGCTACTTTTCTACATTAGAGGGCAGGTCAAGCGGTGTTCCAGACTGGATCTGGCCCCAGCCGATCAGTCGCCAGTGCTTATCCACACGCCGCGACAGTGCCACTTTCTCCGCTGGCTTAGTGCACACAGGACTGGTGAGTGCGAGCTTCGCCAGGTCGTTCTTCACCGCGGCCACGCGCGCCCCTGTGCACATGGAGCCGATATTCAGCATCAGAACTTCGTTCTTAGCGAGCTTCGTGACCTTGCTCTGCTTCTCCCCCTCCTTGCTGCGCACTCCCAGCAACCGCCTCAGCAGGAAAAAGTTGACTTCGAGTTCTACATATACCTCAGGAAGGTTCCCTACGTCCCCAAGCACCTGCCCCACCAGCCGGTCCGCCCGAGTCAGCGCTGGATCCATCGTGGTGCCCACGCCTATCAGGCCGCCAGGCACTGCATACTGCAGCTCGTTGCTCTCAGCCTTCAGCGACACGATGCGGCTGTAGATCGGCGTGCACTTGATGGCCCCCGTCGCGTCCTTCGTTACTATGCCAGGCCGGATCTCCACCTCCTGGCCCAGCCTCAACACCCCTTGCAGAATACTGCCACCAGCCACGCCGCCCTTGATATCGTCGACTTCGGCGCCCGGCCTGTTGACATCGAACGAGCGGATCACAATCATTTGTGGGGGAGATGTGAAGTCTCGTTGTGGGACTGGAATCTTCTTCGTCAGCAGCTCACACAACACATCGACATTGTATCTGAGCTGCGCGGACACAGGGATGACAGGCGCTTCCCCTGCAATGGTGCCCTGCACGCCCGCACGCCTGTCAGCACGCACACGTTCCAAAACAAACAACAAACACGTTACTTCTATCTCTGACGGCAGCAGGATCAAGACACCAGAGTGCCATATCCGTTTGCCCTCTCACACCCCACCGCCTACATCTTTGCATCATGAAGAAGCAAACACCGAGCAAGAAGAGGAAGCAGCTCTGGCACCTCAAGGTTTGCATGGCGTCAACCAATGACCACCAGCAAACTCCATGACATGGCACCCACTGCCTAAGTTCATGTGTAGTTGCTCAAGGGCTGCTGCAGGCGACTGTGAGTGGGGGGGGAGCTGCACGCACCTGAACGAACCTGCGGATGGACTCGTACTGAGCCGCTGAAGTGGGCTCGTCTACGAGATCGATCTTGTTCTGCACGATTAGCAAGTTCTTGAGCCTCATGATCTCGACAGCTGCAAGATGCTCGGAAGTTTGTGGTTGCGGGCAAGACTCGTTGGCTGCTATCAGTAGCAGTGCTCCGTCCATGACTGCGGCACCATTGAGCATGGTGGCCATGAGAATGTCGTGCCCAGGGCAGTCCACAAATGACACATGGCGCCGCAGAGCTGTTGGAGCGCCACAGATGTCACATGGAAAGCTGTCGTCCTTGCTGGAGCCATGGGCAGACCATGATAGTGGCCGTTCACACTTCTGTATCCACCAACAAAACATCAAAGTGACACCACAGTTGGTCACTGACTAGAACATCTGTGTCAGCAGCCAGACGCAGTGCTCCTGGTCTCATATGACAGAAGCATTATCACACGTATCTGTTACTGCTTTACTTCAAGCATGCGTGTATGTGGTTGGCTGCGGCGTGTGGCAATACACAGGGCAAATTTCTCTCAGCGTTCCTATGAAAGAGAATTGGGACGCACATCACCAGTGCATTCATATATCTTTGCATTTGCATAACCCAATTTGATGGTAATGTTTCGCTCCAGTTCGTTCTTGAATCTGACTGTCTGAACCCCAGAGATGGCCTTCACCACAGTGGACTTTCCGTGCGCCACATGTCCAATTGTGCCTGCATCAGTCCACGCTTATCGTTTTGCAGAGCGCGCTGCGAGTGAGCCCTTGCCTTTTTAGACAAAGCTCCTGTGTGCGAATGCAATCTCGAGCAGACCACGTAACTCAATGTGGTGTCGCCCCCCAGGTTTTCTACGCAGTCAAGCTTATAATAACGAGGTTTGCGGTGCAAGAAGTCAAATGGCGGTGGATGACAGACGTGGAGTGGAATACAGGGACCGGGGTGACCTTCCTGGCGGCACGTACCTATGTTGATTGTGGCCTGTCTACTGATCACATCCGGTGTTAACGGTGTCAGCTCCTCAATATTAAGGGTTGACAAGTCCTGCAAAGCACGCGGGTCTCGCAAACGTGCTGCCCATCTGAGCTGACTTCTATTCCCGACAGATTCGCGCGATCACACCTGAACCGCCAAGCCTTTACCAGCAGTTTTTCCTCTATTCATCGCGACGTGCTGTTTGACAAACGACCAACAAAAGCAGCAGCTGAACACACAATTCAGAGAAGACTAGACGACTCTAAGTGGCAAAATGTTTTGGAGGAAGATCTCAACACCGCCCAACAGCACATTACTTTCAGAACGTTTGTCCAGGCCCTGGTTCTGTAACTAGTCATGTCGCGAAGCATCACAGTGGCTAAGACCGATAGAGCACCTGTAGCCATTCATGACACACTAGCACACTCCGAGTTCTCGGGGGTCCAACCTAGGGGGTGCATGGTGGGAACTCAATTCCGGTATTGCTCCAGCTGATAAGCACAATTTGCGTTGTAGGGACTCAATCTGGACGGATCTGCTCTTTCACACCATGACATGACATACCTTTCCCAGTGAGGAAAGGGATAAAAAAACAATGGCCGTGCACAAGGGTGGGATCCATGTAACTTGCGGTATTTGCGGATAAGCTACATCACTGAGCTGAAATTGCTTCCCAGAGTCAGTCATGGCAGTGCAATCTTAATCAGGTGACCCAAACGAAATAGTATTACATGCTGGACAGTCCCTACAGCAAGCAGGGCAAACTACCGCATCACACTCCCTCTTCACCAAACTCTGAAGTAAACTTCTCATACAATGCCAGATCATCAGGGCTGACGGTTGGCCTGGCGCGGTGCAGCGATGCTTGGAAGTCCGCTCGTGTGATGGAAGGCACCAGAACCTTGTCTGCCTGGTTGTTTGTGGCAAACCAAGTTAAATCTCGCTCCTGCGCGCCAGGCGCGCTTGGGGCGCAGGGCTCCCAGTATCCTGAAGCCCCGTCTGGGCCCGGCGCCGGCCTGCATGCATCCATCCATCCAGAGCACCGTTACTTTGCTTCATTTGCTTCATTTCAACATCATGCGCCTTGCAGCAGGCCAGGCACACGCGACTGCACAGAACCGGTCACTACTGCATCTGTATCCCCCTTCACCACAGGGGTAGATATCACTATCAAAAGGGCACACACACCTGAAATGCGTCGCTTCTTGTACTTTGCGGACTGGCTGCATGAGCGTGTCCTTCACAATGAGGTTGATATCGGAACCTGAGAAACCGTCGGTTTCGCCGCCCAAGAATCTGAAGTCCTCTTCTGTGAGCTTGTGCGGGGTGTCCCCAAGATGGATCTTGAACATTTTCGCACGGGAGGGGGAGTCTGGTAGAGCGATGTAGATGCGCTTGTCGAATCGGCGCCTGATGGCAGGGTCCAACGCGTTCGGTAAGTTGGTCGCGCCCAGAATCAGTACCTGCTGGTCCTTGTTGTTGCCAACACCCTGCATACCGCACTGCCTGTCCCACCCCCTGCCTGGTGCAACTCACAACCAAAACGCTGCAACGTTTTGCCACCGCGAAGAATGAGCACTAGTACTGCTTCGAGGAAGTGGCGCACAAGGCAGGAGCCCCACACACACATACAGAGGGTGAAAGTGCGCACATCCATCTGAACCAGGAACTCGGTCTTGATTCTGCGTGCAGCTTCGCTTTCGTTGTCGCCACGTGCGCTCACTAGCGAGTCCACTTCATCAATGAAGATGATGCTGGGCGCGTTGGCTCTGGCCTCCGCAAACAGCTCGCTGACGAGCTTCTCACTCTCCCCCATCCACTTCGACACCAGGTCCGAGGACGACACAGAAAAGAACATCGAATCTGCTTCCGTAGCCACAGCCTTGGCCAGGTACGATTTTCCTGTTCCTGGAGGGCCGTACAGCAGGATGCCACGCCAAGGCTTCCTCTTCCCAGTGAAAAACTGAAACAGCACCAGCAGCAGGTTGCAGCACATGATGCAGGCCTTTGAGCAGCCATGTCGGCGGCGTAGCATGGAATAGCTGATTCTGTTGTGTGTGCAACAGATTCTGTTGTGTGTCGCTTGGCGCAAGGTTCGGCAGAATGGAAGGACTGCCAGAAATGATTCAGAGCGTGGGGTTACAATCAGGTGTTCCTGTCCAGACTGTCAGCAGCGCATGGACTATATATTATCTAAACTGGCGGGTGAATCATGACCTGAACAGTTGGACACAAGCCATGATACACACAGAATAACGGTCTCGCCTGTGAATGTGCCTGTGCAGCCTGTGTGCAGAGTTCATGCTCGTTAGCCACGTTCATAAGTGCATGCCGTAGGCACATGTGTTTATGCTCCCCAATGTGTGAACCATGCAGCGGTGGGATGTACTACACCTGCCGCAGGCCAAACGCACAGAACAGAACAAAACTGGAAGCTAGTAATGATTGAACAGGCGAGCATGTCTACGAAAAAATGCACAAGGTTGCTGCAGCATACCTGAGGGAATTTCACTGGGAGGATAACTGCTTCCTTGAGAGCATCCTTGGCATGCTCTAGTCCAGATACATCCTCCCAGTGTACGTTAGGCTTCTCGGTGACAATCGCACTACTTAGCTGACTTCGCATCTTTGCTTTCTCAGCATCTCCGTCTGCGCCCTGGAAACAGTGGTAGTTGTGGGTGCAAATGACCCTGGCAAATCTTATTTGCCAGTATATGCTAACTGGAATTCTCACCGGAGGTTTCTTTTTCTGTCCAACTGCTGCTGATGACTCTCCTGCTGCCCCATCCGTGCGAGTATTGGAGTTGATGACAGATTTGAGGTACTCCGCTCGCTTCATGTATTCACCCATCTTCTTTTGAATCGCATCTCTAGAGGCAGGGTTCTTATCATACTTGCAATGCAAACTAAACTGCTCCAGGCCCTTCATGTAGTACTCGAAAGCCTGTTCATACTTCTCTTCAGTGTCCAGCTCAACCGCCTGCTTGACGTACTCTGCATGTTACAGTGATTTACCACAAACACCAACCAACCAGACGCCACCTGAAGAATTCTGTTGTTCTGTGGGAGAATCGCGCAGCAAGGACGTCCTTCGCAAGTCGTAAACCGGCGAGTAATATGGCTTCTGCCTGACAGTCGCTCACACAGTTCCGACGTTGCATTGACGGATGCACAAGAACGATACATGCTCAGTTTCTGTTTGATGGCTCTGATCTACCAATGTCAGCCACAATACATCAAACACCATCATAGTCGGGGACAGCGCACCAAGACCTTTCTCTTTGAAGTTCGAAACACCTGACATTTTTAATCAAGAGAAAATATGGCGATAGGAACGTCTTCAACTCCCTGTTGTGTACTCCTGAAGGTTATGCTTGTTGCATACCATTGAAGGTAGTACCACTGCCTACAGGCGAGTCTGACGAATTCACTGCTTGCTGACGGCTATTGAGAAGTTACAGACTTGCAGATGATTACTGTATGGCAGTGTGTACTTGTACTGCTGAGATTCTTTTCTTCCACCAACAAAGCTTCGTAAAAAAGTGCTGGAGAATGACAGGGGCACCAGAGCACACAGCTTGCGGACGCAAGGTGGTCGTCGGGCCTGCATCAGTGACATGCATACCGTACATTTTGTTTCAATGCCGCACGAACCAGACCCATGGATACTCTGTCGAAGCCGATCTCGTCAGTTGACCATATATGCATGCTTGGATTGCATGATAGTTTCCAGTTTGCAACTGAGTGGTCTTGTTTGCCCCTGCATACAGAGCACAGTGTATTCCAACAGGCACCCACTAGACGCTACAATAAGCTCCTTTCTGTATGGGTGTTGCAGTTGGCGCACAATGGCTGACGAGCACATCAACGTGGCCGTGAGGCTTCGTCCTCTCAACCAGGACGAAACGGACATTCACGACCGTGTCGTGGTCAAGAAGCAGCCAGATGGAACCTTGTTGTTTACCGAGAGTGAAGATGTCGCTTGTAGCATACCATACAGTCAGGTCTTTGACGAGCATGCCTCTGGCCAGGCAGTGTTCGACGGCGTTGTTGCGAACATGCTGGAGCAAGCACTTCTGGGCAAAAACGCCACTGTATTCGCCTACGGCCAGACCGGATCAGGCAAGACGTACACCGTGGACGGTTTGATGTCGGCGTCGGCGGAGTTTCTGTTCGCATCCATCGTCAACACTCCTGGCAGAGAGTTTTTGTTGAAACTCTCAGCAGTCGAGGTGTACAATGAAGCGGTACATGACCTCCTGCAGAAAGGGGACAGTAACACACGTCTTGATTTGATCGACAATCGAGAGGGGAAGACGATCGTGAAGAACGTTACCGAGGAGAGCTTGTTGTCATCTGTGCATTTGCAGCGCATGCTGAGGAGAGTGAAAGAAAACCGAAAGGTACTGCATCAGAGGCTTCAAGTTTATACCTTTAGCTGCTGTTCTGCAGGATTTGTTAGTGTACATGAGGAGCTGCCCTCGCAAAATGAGCCAGTTTCAGATTTGTTCTCGCCACCTGCAGGTTCAATGCCAACCTGGTGGCAAGCTGACAATATAAAGAAATCATCTGTGTAGGTGAGAGAGACATGCTTCAACGTGCAAAGCTCCCGGTCACACCAGATTGTGACAATCACCGTCGAAAGCAGGGCCAGGCCGCTGACTCCAGCTATCGACTCCCAGCAGCTCACAACCACTGTGGAGGGTGCGCCAGTTGATACCAGTGTCAAGTACTCCACAATTGCTTTTGTGGACCTTGCTGGCTCAGAGCCAGGCTCATCACATATGCTAACAAAGGGGAAGGTTAGCACACTTCCTACTAATGAAAAGCTACGAAAACGCGAGGTACGAATATTCATTAACTTTGCGCTTAATTGGAGGCAATGTGGCTTTGTAGGCCACGGACGGGCAAAAACAGTACACAACCACACAACTGCTCATACAGCCTTGGGTATTGTCACACCTAAAGCAACACGTGACGAGGGATGTTGCTAAATCGTAGGATGTGGCGTATGTGCAGAGTGCAAAGATCAACCAGAGCCTGCTAGCGCTCCTGCGGGTTATTCAGAACCTGGCAGAAGGCCCAGCGCGGCCTGGTGCTAAGGCTCACGTGCCCTTCAGAGACTCCAACCTCACACGTCTGCTTCAACCATGCCTTGGTGGCAACTCCAAGACAGCCATAGTTGCAACAGTTTCACCATCGTTCTCGTCGGTTGACAACACGCGTGCCACTCTCAACTTCATCAGTGTTGCTGCAAAGGTGTGTAGGCTGGCATTGTTCCACTGCAGGCAAATGTATTATGCTTCACAGCCCATCTTTTACAAACAGTATTTATTCTTTGCATTTACGCGGTTTCTTGCCCAACACGTGGCCATGCTGAAGATGCACATGCAACGCACCCAATGGTGCAGTGCTTTGGATGCACCTGCTGCACGTCAAATATGCTGCACTGCCACCGAGCATTACGTGCTGCTAACTAACTAAATACTTCTGAGTGTAGGTGAAAATGAGACCAGTGGTCAATGTTGTTGCTGACAAGAACAGCCGCATACGCACTCTTGAGGAGGAGGTGCGCATGCTACGCAGCGAGCTCGCAGCCAAGGATATTCCAAGCCAGCTTGGCACAGATAACAGTAGCGTCTCAGCTGTAGATGTTGAAGAAGCTCTTCAGGCACAGCTTGCCCGCAACGAGGCCCTGACCACAGAGAAGGAGAGTCTGGCAAGGTGCAGATACCATGGTGTTTTCGGAAACCTTGCATTTTCTTTGCTGTTCATTCCAGCGTAATTAAGAGGAATATACAAATGCCTTGTTTCCAGTATACGACCTTGGACGTGCTTGATATGGTATGCCAACAAATCGCAATGTTACTGACTTCTTAGGCTTGCTCTTGACCTTGAAGGTAGCAGCAACAAGAGCAACATCCTGGACAAAGCCATCGGGAAACTGTAGCGACAACCTGTTCTAGATTTTTGTTTTGGGATACGTAAATTTAAGAATACAATGTGTATGCTGTAGCAGATAGACGGTTTTGCAGTTAGCACCACCAGAGATTGTGCAGACTAAAGAGTCAATCTGTGCACAATTTTCCTGCAAGAACATGCATAACCTCTGCAGCTTGCTCGCAATGATAGCAGCCCAACTGCATGGGCGTATGTATAAGAGACACAATATTTTCTGTGCAGAAAAATCGCTGGTCTGGAGAGGCTTGTTCTGAACTCGGACCCTGCATGGAGGACTGCTGCGAATAGTGGCGCTCTGAACCGGAGTATCGACGTTGATGAGCTGCCCTCGCGTGCAACCTCCTCCACTGTGGACTCTGACCCCCCTTCCCGCAGAATCTCTGCCATCACGCAGTCCATGCCCGTATTCAACCGCTCAATGCTGGAGCAGATCAGCAGGGGTGGGTCCGGCAGCGCAGGCCCGGGCGCTCTGCGGCCTCGCACTCCCAACTATGAGGTCGTGCGGCCTGGCCGCATGAATACCTTGCACACAGCCCCCGCCCCTATCAGGGAAGAGAAGGGACGTTCTGTAAGCGGTGCGGCTGACAAACCCATGGCCCTCGTGCTCACTCCCCGCAATCATGATGAGGGGTTCCACCTGAATGACAGCCTCATTTCTCCAGGTCTGTGTGCTCAGATCCCAGGCTTTGAATCCATGGCAGAACCTGACACTGCACGCAAAGACTCCAGTCGAACGGGTGACACGACCAGTAGAGGTGACACAACGCCACGCATGACAACAAGAACAACTCCACGTGTTCCACCTTTGGGGGCAGGCCTAGGAATAGGGGGTCTTGCTGGCCTCAGGGGCGGGCCCAATACCCAAGGCCCCACCGCAGGTGCTGTCCCACCTCTGTGGTCCAAACAGAGACCGCAGGCTCTTGAGCAAGCAACAATGTCCCCCAGGCTTATGGCCATGGCTCCAGTGTCCGAAAGAGGAGAAAATGCAGTGTCAGAGTTGATGTCAGAGGTTCGCAATGTGCGGTTTGGAGGCCAGCCAGGCATAGAGAGCGAGCAGATGCGGCTTGCACGCCTGGAAGTGCAGCTGCAGACGCTGCAGGAACAGCAGGCTGATGTGACAGATAGCCTTAAAGACGAAGCGGCAGCCACAGCTCAGGACATCCAGGACCTGCAGGATGAGATCTCGCGCATGAAGGCTGCGCGACAACGCAAGACAGAGGCACTGACATCCCTGGCCCACCTGAGGAACAACATAAAGCAGCTGACCAAACAGATTCGTGATGTGAGGTTCCTATTTCTTGATTTTCTTGCTCGGCATTCCTTGCATTCCTCAAAGTTCGTCGTTTTGTCTTCAGTTGGCCTACTACTACCCAGCCAGTCTACACTGTCGCTTGCCTGAATCAAGTTTCAGAATTCACCTCTTGTTCTGTTGCAGGAAGGGCCGGACGAGGCCTCTGCACAGGAAGTGCAGGATCTGGTGCGGCGTGAGGCACTGCCAGAATGGATGGGTCATGTGCTGAGCAAGAATTGTACCAATTCATGCGCTTCTGGTGCCATTGCCCCTGTGGCCGCTGATGATGGCGAAGTCGTCACATCCCGTGAGCGGCCCCTGCCACGTCATCAATCCAGTATTTCCACAAGTATCAGTGGCAGCACATCTGTTGACAGTGAGACAGATGTGTTTGTGGTGCGCCCTCTATCATACACTTCCTGCCAGCTCCTGTCACCAGATGTCGATGTCTGCCATGCATTGACAATTGAGCCTAGCTGCAGCTGCAGACCTTGAGTCGTGCAGTGTGCTGTGTGAATTGACCCAGAGATGCAAACACCAGATGGATGTATGACGCATGAAAGCGGTGCTGCAGACACAGCAAGCACATGGCTCGGTGTCAGCCTCTCGGGATAGCCAACCGCCACGACTCTTTGACACCCCACGCCCTGGCAGCAGCCTCCGCAACAACACAACTTCCTCTGCTGCTGGATTGAGCATTGCTGCCGCTGCAGCCACTGAGAGTGGAGGCAAGCCTCACAATCACAACTGCGACACCGCCAGTGTCCAGAGCCAGAGCCTGGGAAGCAGTGTGGACCCAGATGACGAGATCAAGGCCATCATGGCCCGCGCCGTCCATGGCCTGAAAGCACAGGAAGCTGTGAGGTTCAAACAGCACATGAGCCGCATGGAGACCAGAGTGAAGCAGCTCGCTGAGTCGCATGTTGCAAGCCTGCAGAATGTTCTTCAGCAGTATCTGGTGCACCACTTCATGCCACCCCTTGCATGCTTTCAGTTCTGCTTGGGTTATTTGCCATGAATTGGTGGCTACGCTGCCAGTTTGCATTTGGCATCAGTAGGCTTCGTGCATGAAACAGTGCAGGAAAGCGGCTGTGTGAGGTTGGTGTAACTGCGGCTGTACGTTGCAGGAATCCAACGAAACGCTCGAGGAGCAGAAGAAGTGGCTGGTGGGCCGTGTACTGCAGCAGGAAATGGACAGCTCGGAGCTGGAGCAAGCTGTTAGCGACCTGCAAGCGCAGCTTAGCGAGCGAGACTCACGCATCGCCGCTTTGGAGACTGAAGTGCGCCTCTGCTCTCTGCCTGTGTTCAGATGGAAGCACACTGTGAGTGTGTGCGATGCTATGCATGGTGCCAAGCCTCCTTGGCTCACTGCTTGTGCCGTGGTTGCAGCTGAAGCAGGAGCGGATATCCAAGGTTGAGGACACAAATATGGACCGATCGTTCATGGACACCATGCACTCGTCCTGGGGCAGGCAGCCGTCGTCTGACGAGCTACTCTGCAACATCGTGAAGCTCTGGAACGAGATGCATGTGCCCCTCCTCGTGCGCTCACAGTTCTGGCTCACCCACCAGGGCAAGGACGTGTTCTACTACATGTCTGAGGAGGGCCATCTGCTGGATGAGCAGCGGTGCGCCGCTTCTTCCTGTAGCAGTACAACTGACTGTAGCAAGCAGCGGTGCAACCAACCTGCCCATCGAGCTTTTGTCGTGCCAACTGTTCCATTGCAGGATTGGGACGCTTTGTAGTACATTGTGCAAGGAGTATTGGACGCTGGACGAGCAAAATATGATGTTTTCAGCTCAAATGGGTGTGCATGCTTGCAGAGAGATGGAGAACTGTCCAGAAATGCTGCACCAAGCCAAGAAGCGGCTGCACCGCGAGCGCAAGTGGCTGGCGCTGCGGCTGAGAGAGGTGTACACCGACGAGGAGCGCGAGGAGCTGTTCGACCGCTGGGGCATCCTTCAAATCAAGGAGCGCAAGAAGGCGCTGTCCCTTCGCCTCTGGGATCCCATGGTGCTGTGCTGCTGCTGTAAGATCATCGCTTGCCAACCCTCGCTGCTACAGCTAGGAAATATCTTCTCAATTGTTTTGTCACGCAGGGACGCTTGGCGTTCGGTCACCAGAAACAAACAGGGGTCACCAACGTATTCATTGACCACCGCCGATTCAAACATATGTCTCATGCTTTTGTTGCGTTTATCCACCCTGTGTCTGAGAATGTCTACACCTAATGTGCCCCTTACAGTTTCCCAGAAACATTTTCTCCTGGCTCCAAATGATTTTTTTTTCCTTCAATAGTCGTGAACCAAGGATTATTGGAATCAGTGTGTTGAACACTACGAGCCTGAAATGTTTGCGAATGTCGTTGATGTTGATGCATCATGGCTGCGAGAGTGCGACCCAGGCGTCGACATGCAGATCACACACAAAGCCACAGGCCAGAAGTCAAGTGCGGAGCTTACTCTGCTGTTGTATGGATGGGATGGGATCGACACCAGCTTTGTGAACATCACACAGCGGCTTCCTTTCGCTGGTTCCGGGCGGGTGACGGTGGCAGGGCAGTCCGCCCGCTTTGTCAGCCGCGCCGCCACCTTCCTGACCCCCCGCGTCACCCCGCGTGCAACCCCGCCCCGCAGCGCCAGATTGAAGAGGCAGA
This sequence comes from Ulvella scutata, assembly GCA_032359135.1. NCBI lineage: Eukaryota > Viridiplantae > Chlorophyta > Ulvophyceae > Ulvales > Ulvellaceae > Ulvella > Ulvella scutata. The sequence goes on from JAUMHD010026772.1 coordinate 22,531, forward strand.
ATACAAATGCCACCGGGATGTCTATGGATGACATGACATCGGTTTCTTCCATGCCCACTCATCCGAATCATGTCCAGTAGATTCGCCTTGGCGGGAGGGGAGTACACTTCCCCAACCTACAGGATGTCGGTGTGTCTGGTTTTCGTGGAAGCTGCTACTGCAGGATGGATTGTGAGCGTGGTGTCGTGCTCTACCCTTCACAGTTGTGGTAGATTGTTGGGGTGTCAGAAAGTAGAGTTCCGAGAGAAGCAGTTTGAGTTTTTTTGTATGTGGGTCACAAGATATCGTGGCGCAAATAAGATATGTGGCTGAGAGTCACCAATTAACTGTTGGGAGGGGGAGCTACTAGGGAGCCCAGTCGTGAACGTTTAACCGTGGAGGTAGCCAGGGTTCAAGACACATTCCGTCATCCCAGACTAACGAGACTGTTGGACAGAGAACGCAAGCCTGGGGTGGGCGCGCGGCAGCAGTCTTATATCGAACATGCAGCTATTGTTACTCAGAACTTTTGGTGACGTGCTTCACAGCTCTCTGTCGGCAGAAGTAGTGCTGCACTATCTTGACTGAGGACGAGCACTGCTTTCACCTCCAGATTGAAATGAGCAGGATCAGCTTTCCAAAGGCTGCAAGCTTTGTCCACCGGTCTGTGCATGCTCGTATAGCGCGCTCATGTGTCGCAATGTCTATCAATTCCGATCGCGAGAATCTCATCTTCACTACAACCGACGACTCCGAGACCGTGGAGAAGAAGAATCCATGGGGCTCATATGGACCAAAAGTAGCAACCAACCTCGCCACAGGTGCCTTTGTTAAAACCTTGTATTCCACAGCGCATCTGATTCCGTGAAACCACACAGCTCGCCAAGTTGGTGTTTTGGAAAGACCCTGTGAACGCTGCAATATGTCAGCAGGAATCTATGTGAACAGCAATTTCGACAGTGGGAACATGGACGTCATTGACATCAAGCCGGATGGACACATTCAGCTGGCTATTCACGAGGTATGCTGCTTGTGTAACCAGTTGACTTACCCCACCAGCAGTCGTTCCGAAGCCAGAAACTTGCGTCTTGCTTCATCTACTTCCTCCCTGCAGGATGCATACTGCGAGGTAGATGGGAGAGCTCATTACCAGTTGCGTTTCTCGTGCGAGCGGATCAAGAGAGTTGGTGCCATATACGGCACAAACACTTACATCCCTCCAGCCCGTGTGCGAGAATGCATCAGGGTACTAGGATTGCTTCAACACTGACGTCTGCCTGCAGATGGTTCTTCTTCCGGGTCTCAAATGTCCAAGGGAGGCCTCTCAAAATCTCAATCATGAACGCAGGCAAGGCTTCCTATCCAGAAGGCTGGATCGACTACAATGCGTGCTGTTCCTATGACCGTATTTCATGGCACCGTGTGCCCACTACTTACAATCAAAAGTCCGGTGAGCTGGTCATCAACTATACACCAAAGTACAACTCAGCACACTTCGCCTACTTCGCCCCGTACACCTTGGACATGCACATGCACTTGATTGCACAGTATCAGAAGGCCCCAATGGTGAAGCTGGAGATGCTAGGGGAAACACTGGATGGGCACGATCTCGACATGCTTGTGCTGGGCGAGGAGGCACCTGAAAAGAAGAAAATTTGGGTGATTGCAAGGCAGCATCCAGGAGAGACCATGGCAGAGTGGTTTGTAGAGGGGCTGCTGGACCGCCTCACCGACAGGTACCCCCCTACCCCTTCTGGGCCAAATGCTGTGCAGTTGCAGTTTGGATTGCTTTGCGAATTGGCCGAAATAGTGTATATGCTTGTGCATGTGCGCCGTTGCGTTAGTATCCAACCACACTCGTCAACTCACAGCACAGGATTATTTGATTACCGTCCAAGAGTCCTGACGTGGCTGTATTGATTGCTGGGGGGGGGGGGTCGGGCTGGAGGCCCATCAACGCACATCGATACTTCTCTGGGGGTCATTCTGCTCCGCCCTGTGGGGTGCCTGCGCCGCTGCGGCTTTGAGTCGATGCCTCGTGCTCCTGCACTTTTGCCGCTGTCGCTCGTGCGCTTACTTGCTTATACTATATGAATGAACCTTGTGCATGCTGCAGGCATGACTCTGTCGCCAGGTCACTGTTGAGCCACGCGGTTCTGTATGTGGTGCCAAACATGAACCCGGTGCGCCCATGCTCTGCCCGCCGGCTGCCAGGCATGTGAATGACACCTGCTTCCCGCTGAGGGCCTGCGCCTGCACCCAGCAAATGTGTACACATGGAAACCCGAACAGCTGTCCTGTATGCAACCTTTGTTCTATCGGGTCATAAAGCATTGCAATGGTGAATCAAATGAAAGTTTTTTGCCGGATTCTCATCACATGGCGCGCCATCATCCTCCTTCAAGTGAAGGACCCATTATATCCAGGTTCCTGCACTTCAAATGCGAGTTCAAAGCGCTCGAGTGTGATAACAGACTAATACGCGCTAGCATCTGTGCTTCCACCAGAAACAGGGCTTCCCTCCTTGTTGTGTACGCTGCCATGCAGCTTCTGAGCGCGAGGTGCTGGCACTGTAAGACGTGGTGTGAAATGCTCTGCGGTGGGGTGGCACAGCACGCAGCATGGCATGGCATGCAGGATGGCTCGTGGAGGGGCCACCTGCGCACGAACGCTGCAGGCAACAACCTGAATAGGTGCTGGAAGGAGCCCAGCCTGGCAGAGTCGCCTGAAGTGTTCTTCACTCAACGCAAGATGCGAGAGACAGGCGTGGACATGTGCATAGACGTTCATGGTGACGAAGCGATCCCGGCAAACTTCATTGCATTCTCTGAGGGCATTCCAGGATGGACACAAAAGATGAAGCTGTGCAAAGAGCAATTCAGCGAGTTCTTGGAAGTCGCCAACCCTGACTTTCAGACTGAACTGGGATACCCGTTGACCGAGTCAGGCCAATCATGCTTGAGGAAGGCCACTGATGCAATTGCACAAGAGTTTGATTGCTTTGCTTTCACACTCGAGATGCCGTTCAAGGACTGTGCAAAGTTTCCAGACCCAGAATTTGGGTGGAACCCTGAGAGGGCCAAGAAGTTTGGCGCATCTTTCGTCACCGCGATAAGACAGATCGTTCCATCATTATAGTGTTACAGGCGCAGAATCTGTAAAAAGAAACGCAGCGATACGCTTGTTTCATGCTGACTCTGATCGCTGGGATGCTCTCCTGAAAGCTACGATCCCCACTTCATAGATGCCCCAGACCGCCCAGCTTTGCAACCAGTGGGGTCGTCGTTTCGGGCAGTATCTCAAACATCCTATACTGATCAAATCTTGGCTGGAGATCTGGAAGGCATTGAAGAATGGTGCAACGAGGGTGGTTGTGCTGGCGGCGGCTGGCCTCTTCATGAGTGCTCGCCGACAGACATCCCAACATGTTTCGAGCACACGCACACTGTAAAGAACTCGGACAAAAAAAGCGGCCATGCATTAAATCCCGCCAGTCATCAACGGTACATGGTCATCTCTTCGGCAGGCTGCCAGACCTCCTCAGCTGGTTGCCATATCTGCAGCACGTTGTCCTCTGCAACTGAAGCGACTGTGAATTCATGTGTAGGGTGCCACGCGAAGTCTGAGATCTTGCTGGTGTGGCCACCATGCACAAACAGCAGCTCAGGGGGCCCATCTTCTGCATCCTCAGGTTGCTGCTCATCACCAATCTTGTGCAGGGCCCACACATTCAGGCGCCTGTCCGCGCCACACGATGCCAGAATCGTTGGATTCTCAGGGGCCCAGCCAATCTATATGCATGCCATGCGGTCTCAGAACTGAATGCTTTCATCACATGCAGGCTGTCTTCATTGTTTTGACCCCCAGCTGCCTGAGAGCGACGTCTGCAGGTGGTCACTTGACTGCTGTGTGCATGAGGAGGTGCTCTGTGACTACAGGGGGCTTGTTGGCAAAAAGGCTGCCTGAGAAACATCTCGCGCAGGAAGGCATTCAACCGTTATATTGTTAAGGCCAACTCCATTCAAGTCAAGCATTTCTCCGCTACACATTGGCAGCGCTAGATGTAAGATGGGGCAGGCGGGACATTGTTTGTGCCATCGTGCCACATCCGGTACAGTGTTGGTAAAGAAGAGATGTACCTGGAAGACCTCTTCCCGGTGTGCGTCCATCACATGCAGGCGCTGGTGCAGCATGCGCATGTCATGCAGCACCACAGTGCGGTCAGCAGAACCTGTAGCCAGCAGCCACTCCTCCATTGGGTTGAATGCGACGCAGTTGACCTCTGCTGTGTGCGGCTCGCTCCATTTCTGGGGCTGGGGGCTGCGCAGATCCCAGATGACCAACTTCTTGTCGTCGCCGCAAGACCCAAAAACAGTGGGGTGGCTGCAGTGCCATGCGACGTCCTCCACAACACCCGCATGGCCATGGAACGTTTGCGATGCTTGCAGCGTCTGCACACACGTGCTTCAGTTGTGGAAATCATTCAGGTGGCACAAGCGGCCAGGCAGAAGGCAGGTTGGAGCTCTTACACAAGTGAGAACGCGACACTTGCTCGTCGGAGCTGAAAGTGAACGATCCATGTGCAGGCTACAGTTTGAACAAGGTTGACAAAGATGTGACAAGTATGTGACGCACCCCTGGTCGGGAGATCTCCCCACCATTGCCGTTGATATCCCAGACACAAATTTTCGCGTCATCTGAGCCAGACAGTAGTGTACCCTTCTTGTAGTCATGGGGGTTCCATGCCAGCCCGTACCCTTCAACATCATGCCCCAGCAACCGCAGGTGGGGATTGCACTTGCCATCCCGTGAGGGCTTGGAGCTCTGCTTCGACCAGTCAAAAACCAGCACATCTGCTGTGGGGGTTTTGGTGGCTATCAAGAACTCGTTCTGGGGCATGTACCTGGCCCGGTTTACTTCACCGTCGTGGTTGATTTGCTGAACGACATTCACATGCCCAATCCCTGAGGGCACCCCGACACCGCCCACCTCAGCCTTTTGCTCGTCGTACGCACGTGCGTCGTACTCAGAATCCTCAAGTGGCAGCTGGACCTCCGCTATCATTAGGTAGTTCTGTTCATTATCTGAAGTGTGTGTCCCCAGAATCATGCGCTGCTTGGCAACGCCGTTCTGTTCCTTAGGATTCTGCACCAGACGCACGATTTCACAATAAATCAGGTGATGCTTTTGCAGAGGGTGAACTTCAGCAGTGTTGATAGAAGCTGAGCAACATACCTCCAGCCATTGAACTGTCAAACTGGGCCACTCGAGAGCATGCGTGATCACCAGATCTGCAAAAACGACATCCTTAGCCATTTGGTGGCTACTTCTGCTGTTTGAAAAGTTCAATTCGGAGAGGTAGAGCGCACCATAGAGGAACGGAGTGTTCTTCTTCCATATTTTGTATTCCTCATTTATCATTCGCTCCTCTTGGTCCGCAACCACTTCATCGTCTTCTCTTGGCATCTTTCTGCCCTACTGTGCTTTTGGGGGCTAAACGTGTTTGCGGTGCACGATCTTTGAAATCGCGGAGGCAACAGACAGACTCACGCCGCAAAGCTGACACTAAGCAGTCACAGTCACTGCGGTGGAATTGCAAAGAAAATACTAGATGTTTGCTTTGCGCTTCTCTTGTTCAGCGCCTGACTCCAATGCAAGCGGTACCTGTATTGTGGTGTTGCGGTCGCACATGCAGGCAACATGCATCACTTGCCACGATCGCGAGCAGGTTCGCGACAACGGATGGCAGGGACATACCAAAGCATAACTGGTGTCCCATATTGCGTAGATGTGGCTACACACGCCACTGTTCTCCCGCTCTTCTTCTCCCCCCCAGAACGTTCCGGTGCCAGGCGTAAGTATCACTATCACTGATACTGGACCGACCAGCTACAGTCCCACGCAACGCGGTATCCGTGCTCTCACAGATTCAGTAAGTATGCGCATAAGTTCTCAAGTAGGGCGCTTGGCGACAACTCCTGCACACCATGCTCGTGCGAGACCGATAGCAGCGACTTCAGGTACCGTTTTTTTCGTTTGAGCGCACGGGTGAACCTTGCAGCGGAATATTCTGTCAATTTAGTCGTATGTTTGTCCACGTCCGAAATTCTTCTGTCGTGTATTTGCTCTTGCATGCACCTGATTGGTTGATACTTCAGCGCTCGTAAACATATACCGCGTGCCAGATGATTGCACCCTGCCCACTCGGCTAAGCAGTATCTTTACAGCTGTTGTGGGGGATTCATCCTCTCACGTTCAAGGACGGGTCAAGTGCGGTACATTGGATAACTTGGAGGACATGGGTGTTCTGCAGGTGACAGCTTGGTGCAAGACATCCCGATCACGTTGTCAGGCAATGCAGTGTCACATCTTCAGAAGCTTAAAGCGGAGAAGGCCAACGACGATCTGTTGTTGAGAGTAGGAGTGCGATCTGGAGGTATGATGTCCCTGGAGCATGTCAACCCCATACACTGCAACCAAAACAAGCTGAGCTTTCGCCGACAAACAGTCACATTCATTACCGTTCGATGTTCAGGTTGCTCTGGGCTGAGTTATGCAATGGATTTTGAGGACAGATCCAATGTTGGCGACGAAGATGTGGTGTCAGAATATGAGGGGGTCAGGCTTGTGTGTGATCCGAAAAGCCTGCTCTATCTGTTCGGTATGGAATTGGACTATAGTGATGCATTGGTGCGACGCTGGATGAACAAACTTCCTCACCTGTAGGTACACATGATGCTGTTGTGTGTCCTGGGCGTTGATTGTAGATGACTCCCATCATCGCATGATGCTGTGCAGGTGGGCGGGGGGTTCAAATTTAACAACCCGAACGCAGAATCAACATGTGGGTGCGGAAAATCCTTCGGGGTTTGAAGTTGCTTCGACTTGTGCGACGCGAGCGATTCATAAGTATGCAGCTCTGTAGTGTAAGCTGTGGTGCGCAGTCATGCACACATCGCTATGTGCGGTGTCTAGATATCAGATGATACTAGGTGTTTGTGAGTTTGCTATTGTATCAAGGCCGGAAATAGAGTCGGATCTGTAGTGCACACATGTACTCTGCCTATTAGCAAAACCGTTTTCCTGGTCATCTGCTCCACTGGGGAGTACCAAAACGGATCGATTACTATCAGACGATGTTACCTCACGAACTATCAGACGCCTGCGGTGCCCTCGACTGTGTTTCTTTCCATGGCTAAATCTACAAAAGATGCATATGGCGAGCATTATATTGCAGGAACAGTGTCAATGAGCTCGAGATGGGCTGCATAAAGCAACAGCAGCAGCAGCTCCCACTGCCACCATGGATACGCACAGTGCTGTCCACTGTGCGGCGCGCACACTGCTGTTCTGTGCCCCAACAATCTGCTCTTGTGCAGCCTTCCACTGCTCTAGAGCCAGCTTCCCTTCATGCAGCTCCCTGTTCTCCTGAGTGGCGTCAGCAATTTGGCCCTTCAAATTCGCTGCAAACAACCAGAGAGTGATTTATTGGTTGCTGGACACTGCTCAAATGACAAAGAAAAAAAGATTCAGCACAGTACCTATCTCTTGTCGGCATGTTTGTACAACATGCTCTGCCGTCTTCAGCTTTCTCTTGTGCATAGTCAGTTCAGACTCTAAAAACCCTGCCGGCAATGGTGGCACTTTGGCACCGTTCTTGCCATTCTTCTGGCTGCCGCCTTGTGTGGACTCTGACCGGTGCCCTGCTGTGTCTGGTCGGTTGGTGCCATTCCTTGGCTCCTGTGTTTCGGGAGAATGGGCTGCACTATCGTTCCGCAAGAGCGAGACAGGCGCTGCCAGCTCGCTGTCATTCATGCCAGTCGGGGACACTGATCCTGCATGTGGAGGCTACTGAAACTGCAGGTGTTGTAGTGAAACCTATGTTTCACGATGTAAAGCCCATCTAGGTGTTTTTCCACCCGGGGAAAAGCGGCCAGCACTCCTTGCATCAGCGAGCGTGAAGCAAGTGCAGGTGGAATCGGTGGCGGAACCGTAGAAGCATATGCCACATGTTCGCTTGGTCTGTGCCAGTATATCCAAACATATGTTGTCAAAGGCTTACTGAAGAAGAGTATGCGCGTCCGTGTGTTGGGATAGGGAAGAAAGTTGTGCAAGGCTGTTGCAACCAATCAGGGACCTTTGAAACAGCACTTCTACCGAAATAGTGCGGCCTCGTGCATAATTGAATGCTTATTCGAAGCCTAATTCTAGTGTCAGATACAACGTTCACTACGGCGCAAGCACGGTGCAACACCACGAAACGCATGTAACCTCGAACATGCACAAGCTCCAGGAGCGCACCATGCTTCGCCACCCCGGAGCTTCCGGTAGCAGACTTCTTCACAGCAGGCTTCTTATTGCGTGCCATGGATGGGATTAAAAAAGCCCCTATGCTCTCTTGTGCCCGGCGCAGTCACCAGCTCTCTTGAACACTGTCTGCAGCAACGTACGTAGCCGTGGCTCGACATCAATCTCTCTTGATTTTCAAATGCGACTCACATATTTATGCCACGATTACCACGCACAGGATGCAGGCGACTTGTTTGCGCGCAGGCATGCATGGATGGTCAAACAAGCACACAATGCTGAGACCGTCACGTACGGCTTGTTTGCCGCCACCACACACACACACACAATTCAAACGTTATGAGGACAGTAGGTGTCCCATGTTGTTTGAAGCGTTTCTTGCACTTGTATATCAGGCGACGAGACTCAGCAGTTTGGCAGAGAATCGTCATCACCACACATCAGCACAGAGAAGGCAAACACCAACCAGATGTGGTAAAGGGGGCTGCGAAGCACGGAATTCTTGTTCTTTCGCGATCTCAGTATTTCGTCTGAGTTCTCTGGTAGCTCAACTCTGACCGAAGTGCTGTAGTACATGTTGGGATGGACGGCCACATGCCACATATACCGCACAAGCTCTGAACGATGTAGAGTATGCATACGTCTATTTAAGACATCCTCGTTTCGAACGCTACGAAGAGTACATGAAGATCTGCATAGTGCTGACACATCCCATCACCCAAACACACATGACGCCTCACAACTATCTGAACGGTGCGCTCATGCTTCAGCATCACCACCGACCCTGCCCGAGTCCCTTTCATGTGCGTTGTGAGCACTTCTTGTGTCCGCATTCAGCAACAGCTAGGCAGCATGCTGCTACAGCAAATCAGGCCACCACTCTACTAGCTTGCCTCTCAGCCCGCTACCTACTTCCTAGGCCCAGGCTCGAAATTGTGTTTTCTTTGAGCTACTGTGCTGATGCAGGGTGAAAGCTGCAATCGACAATCTCGCATCTTGGCACTCAAATTCCAAGGCTCCAACAGCCAAAGAGCTAGCAGAGGGAGTGTTACAGCGCGCCCGAGATGACGCAGTTCGCGCAGGGAAGCACAGAGTCGTAACCGCAGCGGAGCCTGGCCTGGATGTGCTGTACTCAGAGTCTCTTCGGAATGAGAGGGTGCCAGTTGCATCTGTGTCGCCCATCAACGCAGAGGACTGGGGGGAGCGGTGCTCATCCCCACGCCCCTACCATGCGTTATTCAGCATCATCATTACAGATCTTGAGTGGGCGCTGCAAAGCCCTGTTTTCAAGGCCATGCAGCTGCTGTCTTTGTTCGAAAGGGAGGCACTACGCAGAGCGTGGCTGTGCCTGCACTGTGCCATCATGCTGCCATCCCAATGACTCCACGTAACAGCTTGTTTTCAGCCTCTCAACTGAAGGTAAGTGTGTGCTCTGCAGCTGGACACTTCGCATGTGGGGTATTTGGATGGTGGCCCCTGTGTTGGTAGGGGCGGGGTACTGGGTGCTTGGAGTGGAGCGGTACCGCTGGCGGTATGGGTACTATCACGTGCACCAAGCGTGCAGATGGTTACGTCACAGAGATCCGTCATTGAGATGGAGAGCCCTGGACAAGGTTTCCAATGTGCGCCACATGCTCTGCTGGGCACTCGTGCATGCTCTGTGCTAGTGCACGCTCCAAATCAAGCAGTAACTCCTCTTCTTAGGTCGGTTGAGCGAGCATCATGTGCCCAAGGAGTGGCCGCCGAGCTTGCAGCCCCGGTGTCAGTTCTGTGTCAGATGTAAGATTAGCGGCTGTGGGCATAAGATGCTTTGGGCAGGACTCCTGGTACAGTGTTCTGAGTGGCACAAGAGAGCTTCAGTCTCTCTACTCCGTGGATTAGCCTTTTCAGGGCCGTACTTGCATGCATGGCAAGCAAGGCTGGGACCCCAGCCTTGCTTGTCACATGGGCACCCCCATAGGCGTGCATGTGCTCAGCACCAAAGCCACTTGGCAGCATAAAGACCAGAGAATTCGAATTCTAAAGCGGGCGGCAAGGCGAGCGCGCTGTGCAGATGGTGCAGAGGCCAGAGTGGAGGCGGAGGGCTGCGGAGTCTGGCGTACTGTTGCCACTTGTAGCCATGCTGGAGCCAGGCATTCTAGATATCGCCGCTGATGCATCAATTGATAGCTTCACACAGCAGCAGGTCGCTTACAACATGCTCGTGCAAGTGCTCATGACCATCAACTGGTGCGTGGCCTGCATATTGCTTCACCTGGTGGGGTTGCTGCAATGAGCTTCGTGCATCAGTGTTTCACTCCTTGTTCCCGATTAGTAAATTTTTTTCGTAATTAGGCATACTTACCTTACGTTTCAGACATCAAACGTAAGTAGGAAATAAGTAGCGTTAAGGTAGGCGTATGCGGGACTTCATTCTCTGTGCATTCCTTATGAATCTCGTAGTTATGTTACGTTTTCCAGAGAAAAAACTTATCGGTGCAAAAATCTCGTGCACACTTGATGTGGAGGAGCAGTTGAATGCAGGATAATGTTTGATGAGGAGGGCGAGCGGCTGCTGCACGGCACGGACGTGCACGGCAGGCTCTCTGCCGCCCTGGACGGCCCTGACGCGTGGATGAAATGGGACCTGGCACGCGCAATTGCCAGGAACATCAAGCTCAAGCTTGAGGAGCCGCCTCAGAGACAGATAGAAACACGGTTTTGGGACAGGCTTCGGGCAAACGTGAACGCATGCGTGCGCCACTTCCCCAGCATTCCTCCGGAGTGGCTCAGTGGGGACAGGATAGATGACCCCACGGTGCGCCTGCCTGGCATCTTGCTGCAGCTTGTGGCTTGCTGTTGGTCAATAGCAGGGCCAGGAGCATCATGCCACGCCTGCTGCGCTTGCCTTCAGTAGAAAAAAACTGCACTCAAAACGTACTTCAAAGGCGCTTTTGATATGTTTCAAGGACAGGCCTACAAAACTTTTCCCCAAGGATGCTGAAAAGTTGTGTCTCAGGTGTAGCACATGCATGCAGCTAGGCTGGCGCGGGGAGAAGATCATGCAGAGGGGCAACTCAAACATGGAGATCGCAGGCGCGCGCAAGCGGCTCCACCGCTGGCGCAGCTGGTGGAACAAGAGCGAGATGTACCCCCCTTCAGTGGATCGCTGGTTCGCAGTGCGGGACTCTTTCTTCCACTCTGAGGGGCTGCATCTGGCGTGCCGCAGCCGTGACGCGGAGAGGCAGCTGGCGGAGGGCTTCAAGGCCGCGCAGCAGGGCGCGCCGTGGCAGCGCGTGGTGAAGCATGCGTGGCGGGGCACCGTGCTGCTGTGGTGCAAGCCCATTACGTGGGCAGATCCTTGTGAGCGAATACAGGAGGGCAGGCATGTGAAGTAGAGCCCGGCGGTGCCGTGGGGTGGGAGAGCACTGGGTAGAGTGCTGGATAGGTTGAGCTGTGGCGGCGAAGGATTGTACAAATATCAGTGTTGCACCATTACGTTTTTTTCCGGGAAAACCTAACGTAATTACGCGTAACGATGTGTAATTACGAACTACGTAAGGGATGCATAGAGAACGAGTCTCTGTCTTAGGTTGAATATACCTGACTCAGGTAGCCTGAAGGCTTCGTGATTAGGCAACCTTGCAAGATGCTCCAAACACAAGGTAGAGTGGAACACGGCTGTGCATTGAATTGTCATCAAGGCTGCGCCTCAATTGAACTTGATTGTCTCAAAGGCCTCAAAGGTACTGTGCTTGTGTGGGATACCTGCGTATAAACTGGTGCCCGAGTCCTGTGATGTACCTTGTGTGATGAAAAGCAAGGTTCTCTGCTCGAATGTAGCAGCATGCCAACCCGGAACACGGTGCCAGGAATGAGTGAGCTGTGCAGCAGCAGGCAAGTAGCAGGGATATTCCCACTCATTATCATTATGTGCCGAACAGTCACATCTGGTGCAACTGAATGTGATTGAGCTGTGTGGTTGCTGAGACTACCAGATTGCGTATCGGCCATCGCCACTGAGCTAGGCAGGTCGTGACATGTGTGACACATGCGGATGAACATCATGGGGTGTCGCTGATAATTCAGTGTAGCAATTTGGTTGGATTTTATGGTGATGTTTGCGTGTGGGGCGGGGGGGGGGGGGAGCCTGTGATGGGCATCCACACCATTGCTAACAGCATTGCGAGCCCCAGAGTGAGACATGAGTTCCAACCTGGCAGCTGATCATGCAAAACATCTTGGTTCACAGACACAGATTTCCTGACGCTGTGCATGTTCATCGCAGGACACACATAGCTTAGTGCGACCTCATGCTTCCGAGGATGGATCCACGAGGACTCATTGTGCATGGCTTGCAACGCCTGTCGCCTTACGAATACAACGAGACGGAACCGTCAAGCATACAGCAGATTGCATTGCCAAGTTTAAATAGCATACATGCACAAACCTTGCGCACTAGCTCGCCGCCACATGCACACGGCACTTCCAGCTTTCAGGCGCCTGTGATGATGTGTGGACGGTCACATGGTTGATGTAGCACATTATATCACAAATTGTTTGTTATTTTAGAGTTGTGAGCCGGTTTTCAGCACTGGTGACAGAGCTGCAAATGGCATGGTTCTTCCCTACAAATTGATCTTTCCCTGTCGGAATCAAACCTGGCGTCCCGAATTGACAATATTATCTTCTCCATTGTGTTTCCTGCCCAAGAGGTGTCCTGATCAGACCCAGAGTAGCAGGATTCTTGATCGCTCTCGGCGAAGAACAGCAATTCTTTGGAAGTCTTACAGCCATGCCACGAGGTCGTGGCGGGGGCCGTTACGGGGGAGGCTACGGAGGTAGAAACAACTTCACAGGATATCGTGGAGATGGGGGCAGGGGTAATCGGGGAGGGGGCAGGGGTCAGCACTACAACAGTGGCAACCGAAGAGGAGGTGAGCTGCCCGTACATGCGCGCTCTCTAGTATTGCTACCATGTCATATCACTCTAAAGGATATGTACCTGCGACTCCCAATGTCATGGATAGCGCCAAGAGACTAGTGCTCGAGGTACAGTACAGTACTGACAGGAAGTGACAAATTCAGGTGTTGCAGATCAGCACCCAGGCATAAGCTTCCTCTGGAATCTCCCCACAGACCAGCCGAGAGCGGTACGAGATCTATCAGAAGACTGCCTGAGCTTGTGCGCGTACGTGGCTTTACACAGTCCTTGAGGTTGAGGTTGTGCTCAGGATGGGTTCTGGCCGTGTTGCAGAAAGTTACTTGCATGACGTTCGACAGCGCTACCAACCATCTTTACGTGGGCATGGACAATGGAACAGTCAAGATCTATGCTTACAACCTTGAAATGTCAGACAAGAGGAGGTTCATGGTGCGCCCACACACACAAACACCCACTGTCCACCTGCCTACCTGCATGCCTGCATTGACTACAACCCCAGGAAACAGGACCATGCGCTAAGATGCGACAGGATCAGCGTGTCCAGACACTTCGTGTACTTTCGCTGCTCGTCACGGTCTTGCGTGTGTGTGAACGGGGGGGCCTGATACATGTGCTAAGACCGTGCATGTCTGGCTTGTTCATCTTCAAACGTCTACAGCGGTCATAGTGTCAGCATTGGTATCAGATGTGAGCTGCTGGAGTGCTGTTGCAAGGCGACAAGCAGCCTGTTTGGATGTGTGCAGCCGTCGGACCCCCCCCAGGTGCAGTATCCGGACTGCTGCATCAAGAGCCTCATGTGCCTGAACAGCAACGTCTTCGTGGCCATGCTGACAGACCCAAGAGACCCTGGAAAGAGCCAGCTATTTTGCCCCAACACGCAGCAGACCATTGAAGTGCCAGGGAAGATCGAGGACTGCGTGGTGTGCACCCACGCTGCCTCGCTTGCTTCTGCCTACGGTTTCGCTTGCCTGCCCATAGCCTTCGCCTGCCCCACTCATCCAGCCAGGGTAGGAGTGGGTGTCAGAGTGTCCTCCAAACACTGCGCCCTGGCCTGCAGCTCTGCACGCGAGCATCCCAAGCAGAGGGGCCCAGCATGTGGGCTGTCACGACTGCCGGCAGTGTAGCCGTGGTGGACATCAAGCCGGGTGAGAATAACATGCCACTGATGGTGGCCAAGGCGGAGCTCAACACCGACCGGCAGGCGCACAGGGTCGGCATCGCACGTGCTGCAGAGGTGTTCTGCTCCGCCGTGAACACCTCTGTCCTGGTGACTGGCGACGTGAGCGGCACGCTAGCGGTGCGCTCGCCCCCAATTCCCCGTCGTGTCAAGTGTTGGGTACTGGGCAGTCATGTGGTATTAACGTGATGCTCCTTACCCTGCACATTTTCGTGTGCTTTTGCCTGCATGGGGGCCATGCGTGCTTCCCAGCAGGTTACTGTGGAGTAGGAAGCACCCCTGTGAAACGAAGTGCCCTCGAAAGGAACGCACAGAGTGACCTGATTACTGCGAGAAGAAACAAGCGCAGCTGATGCAGGTCTGGAACATAGTGAATGGAGGGGGCATTCAGAAGTTCAACGAGGGCATGGATAAACCAGTTACAGGCATACTGGAGTACAAGGGCACCCACTTCCTTGTGAGCTATCTGACCGGAACTGTGGATGTGTTCCAGTTCATGCCGCAGCCCACCGACGGCCAGGCCGTGTCGCCTGCCCCTCTAGCCACTTACGCCCCTGCATCGGCAGGTTTCAATTCAAATCCTGCAGGCACACTCACCATCGCGGTGACGTGTGGGCCTGCCAGCGACCACAGCAAAGAGCCTCTTGACTGGTTGGTGGTGTCCCGGATAGATGCGGACTCGCTAGAGGTGGTGCAGCTGGACCCCAACTTCAAGTGGGGCGGCGAACTGACCCAGACAAGTAGATGCTTTGCGATTCTGCCGATTGATGTGGCAAGGGATCAAGGGGGGGCTGAGGAGCGTCTGGTGGTGTGTGCGCATGGGCCCATTGTGAAGATCTTCAGATGGAAAGCCTAGCCACACTGCTGTGCTGCAGTAGATGTAGATGAGGATAATGTTTGGGGGAACCATGCACACTTTTGATTCCTCGCCAGCACACTGGATACTCCTTACCAGTTGCCTGAGGGGCCATGGCATGGCATGTGTGGCTCTTTCGAACTTCTTTGCTTGTGAGGGGGGAGTCAGCAGTGCAGTAGTGGTGTGCACAATGGGAAAATATGTTTAGGCGTTGGCCTAGAAAGTGTTTATTTATTTTATCCAGGGATGTGCAACAGGGTCTGTATGAGTCCCAGGTTAGATTCATTCAACGCTGGTGAACCGCGGCACACATCTCAGAAGCACCATATCGCTGCTCGCGTCCGTGACAGTGCACGCAACACCACTGCGAGGTGCTCCAAAATGTAGTCAACGGTCTCCATAGAAGATCTTGCGTCGTGTGGTGCCAGTACAGACCCGCCATATTCTCTGCACGCCACAGACCTGAACGACCGAATAGTATGCTGGGCGCAGTAGCAACAACGGCAGTCACAACTCTACTTACGAGTGTTTTCGTTGCAGTGCTTATCAGACGATGGTTGCTTGGTTATGCAAAGCAGAGGACTGTGCCGCACCTGTTCTGCAGTTGGCTCACCTCCACTGCAGCCTTTGCGCAATATGGCTGCGACTACCTGGCATGGGCAACATCAATATACAACGGTGGTGACTTCTCAGTCACGCTGATGTTCCGCATGTACGCGCAGGCCTCTGTGTGCCTGCGAGTCTGGCTCATGTGTTCCTTACGTTTCACTCCTTGCCCACCGTCTTCAGGTATACTTTCCTGGGCACTCCAGAGTCGGTTAAAACCTTCACACGGGCCCCAACAGCTGTACTAGCTCTGCAACCAGCAGTGGAGCAGTTCACAGAGAAGAACTTCGGGCTGCCTGCAATGCTTTGGGAGGAAGGAGTGGCCAAACCCACTGGCACCCTCCACAGGATCCTTTCTTCCAGCATGCTCTCGCGCCTGCAACAACAGCTTTGCATCACCCAGCTCCAGACCCACGAGCAGTACTTCCCGGCAACCTCCACAGAATCCAAGGTGCCCTCCGAGCAGTGCCGCAACAACAGCAGTCGCACACAGAGTTGTGACTGCCATTGTTGCTACTGTGCCCAGCATATTGTCGGTGCATTCCCTCGTGCTACTGCCAATGTCATTCCCTCGTAGGCAATGACTGCAGCTTCCGTTTTGTTTGTTGGGGTGCAGCTGAGCCCAATTCTCGGATTGCTTCTGGCAGATCTTGTCTGGTGGCCATGTGACAGAGGGGGGCGGGGGGGAGGGGTGCGTGCGCCTACGCCATGTTTGACTGACCTGTTCTGGATTCAGCGGAGGCGAACGTTGTTCATGCATGCAGGTGGACATTGCATCAGTGATCCCAAGCTGGACGATGCATGCTTCACTGATCGCGCTATTTGGCACCCAGTTCATGGACATGATAGACGCGGGTGGTCTGGATGCATTCCTGGCACAGTTTGAACAGTTTGACAGGCTTTTCGAAGTGCGCATCAACTCATGCGTGTACTGTGCAGTCATCAACTTCCAACCGTTTGTTCTACATCCGACACGATGCCCCCTTGCAACAAGGTAACCGCTAGCAGTGCACACCACCTTTTCTGTGATACGCCATGCTTAACCAATGGCCACAGCACGTGTGCAGGCTGCATCCAGCCCTCTGCCAGGCTTCCTCTTCCCTCAGTTCCATTCCGCAAGGGCGTTCCTGCTACGGGAGCTACACCAGGGAGTACAGAAAGGGGTCTTCACGGGGACAATCGCAGACTCTGTGCTGCAAAGCTGTGGGGTACGGTGTCCGGCCACCGCATTCTTACCAGTACGTATGGGGCTAGTGCGTATGCTGGCAGCTTGCCTACTACCTTGCTGAGATCACAGCTGCATTGCCTCAAGCAGCACAAGGTAATCTGACTCAAGCGCACCTTTTGTGATGCATGCAGCTGCCCGCCAAGCTGCACGCCAACGTTCTGCTGGCGCTACTGTGGGCGGGGCTCACAAACGTGTCTATGACGGCCTTCTGGGCGGTCAGCTTCCTGCTGCTGCCGTGCCATCAGCACTGGAGAGCTGCGGTGGAGCGCCAGACCGCAGCTGCATGCGCTCAGATCCGCCGCCCAAGCTCTCTCTGCCGAGACCAGGAGCAGGAGGCAGCTGCTGGCGCTGGTGCGGCAGAAGGTGCAGCTGTCGCTGGTGCGCTTGCAGATGCAGTGCTCGCCGCTGCTCTGGGCGAAGGAGAGAAGTCGTTGCTGATGGGCTGCGTACATGAAGCGCTGAGGCTGAGAGCCCAGGGTGCGGCACCGGCCCTCATGCATTGCTTTACTTGCCATGGCCATGCATATAAGCAGGGGACCACAGTGAATCTTGAGAGCAGCTTGTCACTTTTTTGCAAGTCTGAATGGACAAGCTCGCGAGGCAGTGGGGAGTGGTGTACACTCTTGAGTGATGCATGTGTGCTTGCACTGCTTGTCCGCTAGCGACTGGTGCTGAGCCAAGGGAGGATGCTGGGAGACGGCAGAGCTGCACAAACGCATGACTGCGGTGAATGCATGGCACCAAGACAGCACTGCAACTGTACAGGGCCGGCAAGAGCCCGGCCGCGCACAGCCCCCTCGCCAAGCACCCACCGGTCATGTGTGCAGGAATCATTCTTCGGAGAGCTGTTGCCCCTCTGCACGTGCCCGCTGCAGTACAACCAGAAACGCTGGCATGCGGCGGTAGCGGCGCCAGTGGGGGTCACAGGGGGGCCGCCAAGCAGGCCGCCATCGTTCCACCGGGGTCGTTGGTTGCGATATCCCCGTACCAGCTTCACCACGACCCACGGTTCTTTTCAGAGCCTCATGTGTTTGATCCATCGCGGCATGGCGCCGCTGATGCAGCATGCCGCGCGGGCAGGGGGGCCGGCTGCGGCGCCACAGCGGAGCCCTGCGTTTCTGGCGAGGACAAAGCTGCTGCGGAGAAGCCACCGCAGCAGGAGGCAGCTGGCCTGCGGGTGGCGTTCGGGGCTGGCACGTTCAGGTGCCCAGGTCGATCTCTTGCGCTGGCGCAGGCCTCCCTCAGCGTCGCCGTGTTCTTCGCATGCACAGAAGCAACCCTGTGCGGTGCTGATGATGCGACGTGCAATGGCATGCATGGTATGCATGCCGCAAGGACGAGTATGCGCTCGTCCAGGGAAAAGGAACATTTTGCACAGGCTGCGTTTGGGAGCAGTGTGCCAAAGTGGCTACAGGCGGTCCCAGGTGCGCACATTGTTGCACGAGGAGTCCGCAGCGGCGACCCACACGCCCAGCTGCCTCGTTTTGATGCCAGGCAATTAGTGGGCGTGAAGAAGCCTATAGATCCTTTGTATGCTGTAGTCAGGAGTAAGGTGCATGCACTGGCGGCATGAAGCGTCTCTGTGTGGTTGGTCAGCGCATGCAGTTGCAGATGTGAGTGCGAGAAGAAAGACATTCCAGGGTATGCTTTTGGAATTCTCGCTGTGGAACGTGGGTGCGTTTGAAAATCCGGAACTGCAATCTGTCAGATTCAACGAACAGAACTCCCTGTGTTTGCGAAGTCGACAGAGTCTCTGGACCAGGGCCCTGCACGACACAATGCCATTCGTCTTCTAGAACATTCCAGGCCTTGAATTTTTTGAACCTGACAACATTTCAACCTACAGCAGTGGAGTGCTGTATCAGCTAGTCACGCACAATGTAACAAGCCAAGAGGAAGCCCCCGCTGTGCTGGCGCAGTCTGGTGTGCCCGGTGTAAGGCAGCAGTAGCTGCCGTGCCTCTTACAAATCGTCAGGAACTCATCTGTTATAGGAACAGCTGACCATGTTTCGCGTGTGATGCCTGGCGCTCACGCGCACCCTGTTTGTCTGTCTGCCCTTGCCTGATGGGTGTGCCTCATAGTGGTTCCACGCTTTCTCATTCTTTCACTGCCGCTGGAGACACACCTCTCACAACTCGTGCAATACACTTGGCCCCCGTGCCCACTGTTTCTACGTACTCACGCCATGTGCACAACATGCATGCATGTGCGTCCAGCAGAGGCTGTCGATATCGTGCGTCCATGTGAGCCTCACTTTCATAGGAACACTAATGTTACAAGCTGGAGTTGGCAATTTGGAAACTTATGTAATACGAATTTGAGCCTTTTCGGCTTGTAACATCTAGATGACGGCTACAAGCTGGGGTTGATCTGGCGCAGGGCGTTCAGCGCCGAGGCACCTGCTGCACCAACTACTGCTGTGATTGCTGACGCCCGGGCGCCACGAGGCGACCTATAGATTGCTCCAGCCAGTGCCCCTGCTGTCACAGTACCCATCCATGAGGGCCCATATGGGAGGTACTCATCATATGCCCACCATGACAGGGACTCTGACACTGAGAACAGAAGGCCCAAACAGCCCAGAGTGTTTCCTGCGCAGCGTAAACATGCCTCAAGGCGAAATGTATTTTGTGTTGTCAATTCCCTTCGCGAACTGAGGTCAGGAGTCCCTTCAGGTCATTCACAATGACTGCAATGATGACCAGCGGAACGTACCCACCATCCGACCTGTCTGGCCCGAAGAATTGAGCAGACGGTTCAGAAGCAACCTTCTTGTTAGGTTCAAGCCCTCCGGCTTCTGCGAAATCCCGTTCGCAAGGCCCACAGCACCTCCGCCTATTGCACCACTAAGATATCCCACTCCTGTGTAGAAGCCGATGTTTTCTGAGAATGACCGTCTCTTTGTGCTAGCTTCCTCTTGGAAGACAAACTCTGGCTGCCTGGATACTCTGAACGCTGGGTGAGCCCCAGCACCCACATTGCGGAGGCCAGCATAAGGATTGTAAATCTTGGAGGCATCTTCCGGAGGCTTCATGAAGTCAACACCACCGCTAGGTACCTGCAGCCTAAAGTATATGAACTACAGAGCAGACACGAAGGGGGCGCTTGCAGATTGCCAGCTTGTTCCACTCTCGGTGGCTTGCAAGCTGCAGTCAAACGTGGCTATGCAAAGCGTAAGCTACGCCTTGCATGGCTACATTACAGTGAGTACAAGTTTGCTAGATCGGGATCTACACCTCTGGGATGTTCAGATGTGGCGCTGAACTGGGGAGTGACGGAGCTTCTATCGTGTCCAGGCTGGGAGTGGCCGCTGGCTGCTCATCCTTACGGCCACCAAAGGTTCGGCTTAAGAAGCCCATGAGTGACCGCCGTTACAGGTCACGGAAAGGGCTTGAGAGACAGCAGCCTGAGGCGGGCAGTTACAGCATGCAGAGACGTTTACAGTGCCGCGTGTGGGAAACAGGCTGCACATCTTCCAGGTCACGGAACATTTTCAACCAGGTGCTTCAGCTGGTATAGCCGTGTGTGCGCTGCTGTGCCGAGACAGCATCAGAGATGGCTATCATCGCATGCATTCCCCACACCTACCCCGCCGCGCCCAACAGCCACACCGCCGCCAATGTTACCTACCTGGCTCCAGACAGGAAATATGCCTCTTCCAAGGACACCACTCAGTTGGATTCAGGCGCAATCCATCTAGGCGGCCACTCCCCTGATGTGTGCACCAGAGGGAGCGGACCAGTACCGACGAGGAGGAGGAGTACAGAAAGGGCAGGGGGAGAGAAACAGAGTGATAGGGAAAAGAGTGCACAGTACAAGAGGTGGCGAATGTGAACGCGCCCAAAACGCAGCGCGCCCAAGGCAGTTGCTTATGTACAGCTGTCCCCACCACGCTGGCAGTTCGCGAGCATGCGACATCGGTTAAGTTTACCACATCCCCTAATCTGATTTTTAATCTACACTATGACACAAGTTCCAACAGACGCTCTGTTCTGCAGAACAGCAACCGCCCCCAGTTCCACATGCCCCCCCCCCCCCCCAGCCTTCAAATATGGGGTTTGGGGGGGGGGGGGTTGTGCAAGTGACCTGCAGGTCATCCGCACTGGAGACAGATGGGAGACAAATTTCAGCTTGTAGTTGTCCCGCCATTGTCAGCCTTCACACTGGCTTCGTGTTCAAGCACTTTTCCGTGAAGCGCCGCGCTTTCGCACAATGCACGTTTGAAAATCTTTTTGTGAGAATACACACTTAAAGTATGATACATCCGTGATTCACACAGCTTCTGTGTGAATCACGGATTGCGACACATCGATGGGATGTTTTGCAGTCGGTGACATGACCCCTTCTCCACGAGCCCCCATAAGCACACTTACCCCTACAGCTTAGTGTGCATTGTGCGCCAGGCACAAACACAATCTCAAGACTCAGGATGCATCGCACAACTGACAACTGGAATGCATCCTGAAAAGGACACCAAACCCAGTGTGCAGAGCATGTGGTGTTGCGAGCGTGTGCAGCTGTGGTGTGATTCGCACACCAGCCCAGGGCATCATGCAGAGCTTGTGATTGAGAGCCAGGAAACACAGGGACGGTGAACATGGAGTGCTCAACATCAACGAGACTGCAGATCTGTGTCAGGTTTCTATCCCTCGCATTTCAGTGCTACTGTGACTATGCCACATCTGACGTTCCATCTCCATACTTTTCGACAATGCTCTTCTCACTCTGCCCCAACTTCTTCTCCTCAGCTTCCTGCAAGCAGCACGTGCGTCTGTCGGAGCACTTTGAGAACGGAACGTGACAACAAACACGTGCGAAAATACTTGTCAGTGCACAGGCTCAGCCGTTTGTAACCTGACGATCGTGCAATGCCAGGTCCAGCACCACTACACGTACTAATATGCTACATATACCCCAAGCAGATGTACAGAAAGCTGGAAAACAGCCCATTTCACAAAAAACACTGCGATGCGACCAGTAGAAAGTGGCTTGGTATACTAATTGTAAGCGTGATCTCACACCCTCACACACACTTTGCTCGCAAGCAGCAGGGGCATCCTTTGCCATCCCCTTAGACATACAAGGTAGGATGTTCATACAGATGCAGCGGTAATGCACGTGAGCTTGACAAGAGACGCGTAACACACCCCAACCTGTGCCCTCTCCAACCGCTCCAACTGCCTACCACTGCTGTTCAGTCGGAAAATTTGAGGGACGACCTCCCAGCCACCACCCACAAGATCTACCATGACAGGGAATAAATTGAGCACCAGAAATGCTGCCATGAACCGCAGATACGGGTCCATGTCCTCATGGAACCCTTGCCACCATGCTCCAAAGTTGAAGCCCCCACCTGCAAAGCTGGTTCTATACTTTGATGGTGCACGGTACTTGTGAGGGCGCACTTGATATAATGTGTTTCATAAGTTCAAGTGTTCATCCCAGCAGCTGAGGGAAGCACACCCGAGCCCCCTTTGCCTTCTCCATCCCCTGCATCCCCACCATCACCATCATCTTCAGTCCTCTCATTGGCAGCCAAAATATCCTTCTTACCCTCAAAGAGCTTGCTCAACGCGCTCTTAGCAGCGTCATCTCCTTTAGCCTGCAGTCGGGGTGCTCCTGAGTCGTTTTGGTTGCGATGCACAAGGACATGAGAAACACAGCTGCAAATAGGACACAAACGGAAGTGACGATGGCAACGAGACGCAGCTGAACACCGTACTTGGACAATATGTAATCTTCGTGCCGGAGGCATATGTTGACTCGCGCCTCGGGGTCTCCATGCTGACGAGCAAGTGGACAGGGATGTGAGAGCAGCCTGCGGTGGTCCTACCATCTAGCCACGTACGCAGCCAAGCTGGGCAGCAACAACACAAGAAACAACGATAATGGCTATCAACGAGCGTGATGTACGCGCGCTGGCTTGCTGTTCTGGGGTGCACGTTGAACGATGATATTCAGGGTTGGCGGCCTCTATTCGACTTTATACCAGGCCATAAAAACACGGATGCAAGCATGACGGCGGTTGTTGACGCAAGGGCTGGGCTTTGCAATGAGCTGTGTCCGCGTATCTTTGTGTGTCCATCGGAATAGTCAATTGGAATATCAGTGATAGTCACCGTTCATGCAATCAGTTGCATGACACGCATGCACGATGCCCAGCTCCCAGGCCCACTGCTGAGGTCACAGTGGAGAAGTTGATTGACATAGAGGGGAGGCGTTGTTTCAATGTGAGCATTGTGCTCCCTATCAGCAGGCAGCATGTTGGAGGTGCCAACAATCGACGTCCATGATGATGCGAAGATGTTGCTTTCCATCCATGGCAAGGGTCATCTAAAACAGCAAAACCGGCCCAGTTTTCGGCACAATTTCGAACGAGGAGTGCTTGCGTCGCTGGGGCTCATACGCCCGAGTGACTAAAACCTAACTGCGTTGAGGCGTTGTGTGCAGCACTTTCTCTGTAGTTGTACAGCTTCCCCAGTGGGCTGCCCTGACCCAAACAACCTCTAGGATTAATATCTCCGGCTGGTTCCCGCTGGTGGGCCTGCACAGTGTGCTCCCCTTGCAGCACATGATGTGAATCGTTTTCACCCTGTCTCTGTATGTAACCCTTGGGTTCGTGATTCATCTTTGTTCCCGCTGGAGGTGTGAGGCTGGTGTCCATGTAACGCGGTGCACTCTGCCATGCCGCTTATATCCTCCTGGTTGGTTCTGTTGTTGCTGACGATACGATCCCTGTTGGTCACCCTGCGTTGGCCTCTGACAGTGTGCGGCGATCTCTGCATCCTTTGTGCTTGCCCCCCTGTTCCCGTGTGACCCGGGGGAGTATGTCATTGTCCCACACCTTCGGGGGTGCAAGCAGCAGTCCTTCTTGGGTATGGCGTGGTTCCCAATTAGCGTTTTTCTATACATTACATCACCCGAAACTAGTCCGAATAGTAACTTGCAATGTCACGAGGGAAGGGAAACAGCCGCGAACGCCTGGACAGACGCTGCAAAGCATCTGTCTGGGAGACGAAAGTTGCAGTGGAATTTTGGTGCTCGGTCCAGTCTCGTTGTGGCAGAGGGGTCAGGTGTCTGACTGAAACAAAGCGATTAGCCCCCTGCAGTCTTCCTGTGCAAAAGGTATAGGAGGCGATTACACTCTCTTGCAGCGCCTCAGCTCCACAGATATCCAGCAGACTTCTCATCAATGAGGCTCTTTTGTTGAAGCTGTGGTACTTCGTGCATACACCGAATGCCGCCGCAGTAATCAATACCCGTAGTGAACGGAAATAGGAACCATGAAACATGTCACATTCAGCAGTCACTGTCTTCCCATGGTTCCTGAGCAGGAGATGATGGGGCATGCACTGGGCTGTGCAGCAGCATTCTGTGGTACAGAGGCAAGTGCCTCAGGTAACACCTACCGTGATAGACTCTGATGATATGATGTAAATTGCAGATGATAGTATCGAGAGAAAATGGCCACCTTTTCTGACGACGAGCGGTGTGCAACAGCTGACCTGAAGGCAAGTGCGCTAGCACATGTATATTCCGTCCCTTCCGCTGCAAAAATTCTTCGAACGCGAAATATTATCCATGGAGACATCAGGCGAGTGCAGATGAATCCCGACAGCACATCGTGATCGCTGGAATCCACACAACCTGACGATCTTGTGCAGCACGTCACGGGCACCAGAATCCAGACAAAAACGCAGAAAACCACTTAAACAGCGCTTGTCACGTGAACACTGCTTCGCGCCAAGAACTGATTGCCTTCTTGCGGGCAAAGTTTGTGCTCATCATCGCGACCTTTCGCACGCTGCGGTGCCCCCATGCCCTAGGCCTCACGCGCACAACCGAACAACGAAAGGCAGTAAACATTGAAGCGCATGCCTTGGGTGAACATCGTAGCCTGTCGAAGACATAATCTTTCAGGAGGTTTTCGGGTTGATTCAACGTTCACTTCATGTCGCGAGTTCGAAAGTTCACCGCACATCTTTCAACAATTCAAGAACCGGGGAACTACTGGCCATGACCAATGAACAATGTGCAGATCATCAACAAAGCACAATCAGTATGAACACTACACGATGACGTCGACCGATGATGGCATCGTTACAGAGGAACAAGTGTGGTTCTTAGTTTGTGACTTCATCCGCCGTTCGAAGACAGCAACGCAGGCAGTGTTACCGCACTTAGAAGAAGCGCTTCGTTCGTGCGAGCTCTTGCAGGACCGCCACGGTGTTTTCCTCCCAACGCACACGCACAATTTCCTTCTGAAAATGCGTAGGAATACTGTTCTGCTTGCTAATCGACAGCGGCCGCACTGTGTCTGGGCACGTCCTGGCACTGGCAACAACCGAGTTTCTACGTAGCAGACCTCGCTACCTGAATGCCATGTTGCTCATTTGCTCTAGTTTGTTTATGAATCTGGCTGTTTGGATGGTCTGAAAGCTATACACTGATTTACGCGAAGTTGATCGACACCAGTGGTGTGCAGATGGAGTGTCACCATCACATCAGCAGCTGGCAGGAAGCCTCAAAGATTTCAGATCGAATGATCTTGTTAAGCTCGTCCGCGCTGGTTACTCGGCGCTCGCTCGCCAAAGGGTATGGGAACACCTGTTGCTTGCGCTGTACTGTGACCTGAGACAAGAGAGCCAAGAACCAGGATCCTGTTGCCTGCAGGTGGAGCCAAACTTTCCATCCCGGCCATCAGTTCCAGGTGAATGTATGCAGCTCGGTCGAGGACTGCTTTCATCTATGCTCCGGCGGGAAGTGGGGCAGCATGGTATGCAGTGCCAACAACGTGCTGCTGCAGTGAGTACTTCAAGCTCCAGCGAGCATATTTTCGCACCCTGGGTTTCAGCAAATCTCTGAGTCTTGGTGCAGGGAAGCCTGAACCTGGAGTGTGTAAGGAGCTGATGTGCTCCAAACTGACACATCACCGCACGTTTCGGGGACATTCCAGTGCGGTGTATGTCCTTGCAATAGATCATGAAAGCCGCTACGTGCTGAGTGGCAGTGATGACGCAGTGATGAAAATTTGGTCGCTCTCCACAGGGGTGTTGTTGAATTCATGTCGTGGACACGAGGTGTGTGACAGGGCCCAATCTAGACATATGCTCCACATGAGGTTCAGTTTTCACGCGACTGCCTGCTTCAGGGAGAGATAACTGATGTCAAGATCAGCTGTGACTGCAAGATGGCTGCCAGCTCTTCAACAGACACCGTCATCCGTGTGTGGTCCCTGGAGCATGAAACATTGGGCCATCCAGTTGCAGTACTCATGGGCTGCACGAAGATGATAAACTATCTGGACTGGCATCCTATCTTACCCAACGCCCTCGCATCAGTTTCTGCGGATGGGTCTTGCAGGATCTGGGATGCCACCACTGGCACTGACCCAATTGTGTTGCGACCCCGAGACGAAACATCAATGTTCTCTCCATCTGCTGCCACCTCGACAGCTGCAGCAGCGTTACAGGCTGGCAGACAGGCTGCTGAGTCCTCCACTGGTGCTGAAGCACCAGAAGGCGATGGATGTGTGCTCACATGTTGTGCGTGGAGCCGGTGTGGAACATTCCTCGCAGCTGGTGGCAACCAGTCTGCAGCATATATGTGGATGTGGCCAGTGCGGACCATCCGAACAGCACCAGGTAGCATTTCTGTCCGAAGGCTTCAGGTGGGGACCTCGCCTTGAGCCTGTGGTGGTTTACTGTCAGCATGGAACAAGCGGTGTCTGGAACTCGCCTGCAAGTTATATGTACCATGAAGGGAAATTTGTCTGTGGTGCATGCATGTTAGCAGCACTATAGTGCCGTTTGGCAAGTTTCATGTACTGCAGGAACAGGGAGTGGCAATGCAGGTACTGGCACCGAATTTGAGGCGCAAGCTTGATGCATATGCACCAGTTGCAAGAAAAGAATGGCCCGTAGTGCAGCTGCTGTCGAGCCTGGATGGCCACAAAGGTGACATCCGCAGCGTGAGGTTCAATCATAGCGGCACCGCTGTAGCAACTGCATGTGCGGATGGTGCAGTCAGGCTGTTTTCCCCAGCACACAATACACCGCGCGGACCAGCCGCAGCGTCTTCCCTGCGACCAGCAGCTGTGGACCTTGATTTAGGTCCCTGCAATTGGGTGGGCACAATCACAATGGTTTGTGAGGTACAGGCAGGCATGCGACCACAGCAGCGCCGAGGCCGTGCTCCTAAAGTCCCAGAAGTGCAGCAAGTGCTTTGGAGCCTGGATGACAAACGTGTCATGGCTTGTGTATCAGACATGAGCGTGCGCGTGTTCGACAGCCACGATGGCCGCCAGCTGCATGTTCTGGGTGGGCACACCAAGGCCCTGTATGAGCTTGCTGCACATCCATGGGCGCCGGATGTTGTTGCAACATGGTCTTATGACGGCACCATTTGTATCCATGATGTTGAGACTGGTCAAAAGCTCAAGAGCTTCGACATGCGGGACACGTACCCAGGCACAGGCATGTGGGCCAACACTGAGCCGCTGTCCCTCCTGGATGGCTGCTGGACACCCTCCGGTGACGCCCTGCTAACCACAGATGTGGCTGGCCAGATTCACATTTTCTCCTTTGGCCCTGCTGACCTTCGCAGCCGTGCTGCATATGATCAGTTCATGCGATGCGACTATGATTCCTTGCAGCGGGACAACACAGGAGCAGTGTTTGACATCGCATCCGGCAGGCCTGCACACACCTCTGGTGATCGTAGAACCTGCACATCCTTCATGGTGCCCTACGAGGAGCCCTACCAGAGCCTGGCCACGAACAACCGCCTATCTGAGGGTGTGCCCTCCCTGACAGTTCTCCACCCTCCCACCACAATACCGCTGTGACCCTCTGCTTCATCTGTACCGACAGTTCAGTATGTTGAAAGAAATTGTACTGCGGCTGAAGGCGTGTGAGGAGTGCCATGAGCACGCTATGTGCTGTTGTTTCGCCTGCAAGCAGTGTCAACGTTACCACATGGTGTGATCCCCATTTCTGTGCAGGTGTGCCTGCCCGTAACTGGAAGTCTGGAGAATGCCCTCATTCTGTGCTGGCCAACCCTCCTCTGTCTTCCGCGGTGGAGTGGAATGTGCGGAACCGTGAGGAGCGCAGTGGCGATGTTGCTGTGCAAAACGCCATTGAGCGCAGCACCACAGCCCAAGATATTTTGATGGATCAAGTCCGCGCTGGAGCTGTGCCTGTGCTGACAGACGACGAACCAGTACTGCGTACGCACCATCCCGCTCTTTTTCCTTCATATAGTCCCTGCATACCTCTGAGTTGCAACAATGAGCACAATGCAACCCTTTCTTCAGTTTCCAGAAAATGGTGTGCTGTCCTTAATTCACATCAGCACTGGGGAAATGCCGGAGTTGCGCATTCAGGTTCTGCATCAGAAGCAGAGGAGCCAAGCCTCCCAACGCCTCCAGCCACTACAGCCGCAGCCCCTGCGCCCCGCCCCGCCGCAAGGCAGCCACAGGGTGCTGCACCGCCGCAGCCACTGCGCCGGAACAATGTGCACCGCATACCTTCCACCGTGGACCCCCGTGACATGGTGCAGCTGGATGGCTCCGATGACGAGCTGCAGATCTCTTCGTCTGACGATGGCAATGACCAAGAGTATGTGCAATCAGACGGGGATGATGATTTGCTGCAAGTTGGGCGGTCTCAGCCAGTTGGTGGCGGCCGTGCCACCCGGCTCAGGCAGGGAGCTGCAGCAGCTCCAGAGGGGCCACCTAGGCGGCAGACGAGGCGCGCTGCGCAGCGTGATGAAGCGGGTCTCAGAGATGACGTGGATGAAGACGAGTATGAGTCTGAAGACCATATGGATGCGTCTGGGCAGAGATCTGAGGTGTGATGCTCCCTTCCCACACAAGCAGGGGAACTGCTCACATCAAGCAGAGCGTGATGCTTCAATGTCCGCACTCTGTAGCTGTGTTCTCCTGTTCACGCATGGAAGATCGCTCCTCTTTGGACATTCCCTGGGAATGCTCCAGTGTAACTGCCGAGTTGTTTGCAACAATGTAGTGTCTGAGACAACCATGAGAACGTTCCAAGGCAAGTAGAGTGGTCACAATCATAAAAGCTGTCTCACAACTAGGTCTTCAGCATGGCTGCAAGTCTCTTTGTCCACAGTCACAACACTCTCAAGGCTCCATTTCCTAAACACGTGGCTGCAAGCACTGCATGGCATGTGCAGGACTCTGAGAGCGAGCCTGAGCTGTCAGATTCTGATGCGGAGGGAGTGCAGCCGCAATCGAATGCGCAGCGCAACAACAGGCGGCCCCAGCGGGACACATCCCGCCGCGATGCGCGCAATCGATCCAGACAACCTGCACGCCGCAGCAGACGCGCCCGCAACCCCAATCCTGCATTGCTTGAAGACAGCGATGACGGGGATCAGGTGGGCCGCCATCTCCTGCCATCCATCAGCCCCTCGCCTCCTGCCATGCCTCCTCTGCTGCTGTACAACCTCTGCATGTCACTGCAGCCGTGTCCAGAAGCTACTCCTTGCTCTTTCGGTGGAAATATGATGGGGCTGTGTGATGCAGATGTTCATGGACCTCTCCGAAGATGAGGGGGCCCGTCGCAGGAGGCGCCGCTCCGCGAC
Organism: Ulvella scutata; assembly: GCA_032359135.1. NCBI lineage: Eukaryota > Viridiplantae > Chlorophyta > Ulvophyceae > Ulvales > Ulvellaceae > Ulvella > Ulvella scutata. The sequence goes on from JAUMHD010026772.1 coordinate 52,218, forward strand.
CCCCGATGATAACGCAGACGCGGAGGACGCTGTGGAGCAGAGTGGAGGAAGGACCAGCGGCCAGCCTACTGCTTATCGTCCTGAGCCCAACTACTCCTGGCTGCAGGACTGCTGGCCGAGCCTCGCATTCTATGTTCCTCAGGCGAGCTTCCTTGTCCTGCACCGTACATCTAGATCGCGTGTGAAACAACGTCTGTGTTGGTTCAAAGCAACCAATGCCTTGTGTTTTGGTGCACAGAGCGTGCCTTCTGACTGGGCTGTACACTCTGCGAGCACTGTCCCATGCTGACTTGCGGGGTTGCTTCTAGTGCCGATTTGTCTGCCTGGGCCAAAACGATTACTTGTGTTGAGCGGACGTCACCCCGGAAAATCACCGTATAGTAATGAATTTTTATATGTACCGCCCCCTAAAAGGAATACTTCGCCGAAATAATCACTTTCTTCCCAATTCCTTAATAGCAACCCTGCTGACTGGTCGCTCTGTGCGTTCAGGCGGGGGACCATGTCGCCTACATCACATCCCTCCATGAGGAATTCATTGAAAAGAATTTGCTCAGCACCCCCAGCGTGTCTGGGCCGAATCAACTGCCAACGGCGGGGTTCCGCGAGTACGAACCCTGCGAGGTCGAAGAGCTTGACTACTTTGTCGAGGAAGGCAGCCAGCTCTCTGTCTTGAGAGCCACCCTGAGGCTGTTGGAGGGCCCAGGGGCAAGACACACAGCCAACAGTGGCAACAAGTTCCAGATAGAGATCCCTCCACCTCTGGTTGGTGAGTTTTCAGAGTTTTTGGTCGAGTTGACACGATTCAGGCAGCAGGCCATGGAGGTGCTGGAGGTAGGCGCGCGTGTCAAGACGTACATGCTCTCGGAAGGCCGGTCGGAGTGGTTCTACGGCGAGATCGAAGCTGACAAGCTAGATGGCGCCGCTCTTGACTCTTCAGACCTCTTCTCCACCTGCATCGTTGAGCGCTACTCGGTGGGGCCCTCCACTCGGCGGTGTTGAACTGCTGCCATGCTGCGTCAGCACCACAGTCTGTAGGCCTTGTTGTCGTGTTGCGTGGCTAAGGGGGCGTGCACGCCTGCAGGTGGCTTGGGAAGGAGATGACAGCGACGGCACAGCAGATGACTTGAGCCCTTGGGAGCTTTATGGTGCTGTAGTCGACGAAGACACTCTCAAGGCACAGCTGCTCGGCTCCAGCCCTGCAGTGACTGCTGCATGCAGAAATCTTGGCCAAAAGTGCCACTCCATCACGGTCCAGGTGCGCTGCCAGGCTGTTGTCCGTGGCACCCTGTTTCACCTCTCATGTCATCCAGCAAAAGAATACTGCACTCGTGGCTCCCTATCCCAAGTGCATACAAATGCTACATGGTGTATGCAATGACCATGCAGCGGTTGGAGGGCCGTTTTGACGCAGTGCATTGTGTGCAGCTGCAAAGGAACCCAAGCCCGCTGGCACAACTGCCAAGAGTGAACTTCCAGCCATGCACAAGCAGCAACAACCGCCACGATAAGAAGATGTACAACCTGCACGTGCCGCTGCCCCTGGCAGTGGGCACCATCATGACGCGCGCCGAGACCCGCTGGTACCGCACGCTTCCGCAGATGCGCACAGACATCGACTTGATATTAACGAACGCTGAACTGGTGTACCAGCAGGGCCATTCCGTGCGCGAAAAGGCTGCCGACATCACCAGGAAACTGCACAGCGTGCTGGACTCCGGAGGCTCCGGCATCGGCGAAGAGGAGGAGCCCGTGCTGGCTCGCACATCCACAGCGAGCACCAGTCGGCGGGTCCTTGAAGACAGCCCTGAGGAGCAGGAACCAAGAAGAACCCGGCATACCAGAGGTCTGGCTGCAGAGGAGGAGGAACAGGAACCGCCGCGCCGTGCTACTCGCAGCCGCTCCGCGCGCGCGGCCTCCCCTGAGGAGGCTGAACCGGAGTCCCCGGATGCTCACGCGCGTCGCTCTCGGAGCACCCGCAAGCGCAGGGCGTGCGCTGCTGAGGGCTGGGTAGGCAGCGAGGAGCGATCGCAGGAGCCTGTTGACAGGCCCCGCCGGACAAAGCGGCGCGTCACGTACGCATAAGACACATGGAGATGTGTTGGTTTTTTCTTTACAGAGCTGGAGTTATTCCTGTGTAGTGAGTTCTTCAGGCGTTTGCAGTTCGCACAAAGCAAGTTTGGTGCAGTGCACTCGTCGACAGAAAACCCCTGGACAGCTGCTTCTTGCAACCAGTTGCATGCACCACAATACAGAACGATTCCGTATTGGAATAGAAGTCTGTAGAAGGTGAACTGGGCAGCCTTTGTTACTTTTGCATATCAGCACTAGTATGCTCAGGAGCATTTCAGACCTGTGTCTGCACCTAGTTCTAGTTCTACAACGGTGGAGTGGCCACCAGAGGTGTAACAGCGTCCAGCCCTGTGTAGTTCAATGCATCAATGCTGTACTTGGCCGGCCATGCCGCTGCAAAACTGTCAACTGCGACGCTGAACTCGGCCAACCAGAAGTTCCCTGCCTCGCTGTATTCGTTGTGATGAGGCATCTTTGATGGAAAATCCCAACCAGATTCTGCAACAAGGGTGGCGGTGAGCACACACTGCGAATTTCTGTGTTGCGCACTGCACCACCGTCAATGTAATTTCACACCGCGATGCGCCTGAATAACATAATTCAGAAACACCCAGCAGAGAGGAACGCTATGAGGGAGCCGAGAGCCGCACCTGCTGCTGGTGGCTGCCCGAACGTTCCTTCCTCCTGCACCACATCTACATCACAAGCATGCAATTTCTGACACGATTTCTGCCGGCTCTTTCCTGGCCCTCTATCATTGCGTCAAGGGATTTTCCAGCACTTGCGGGGCCCTCAGCACCTGCGCCGCGGTGGCGGAGCCGCCTCCCACCGCTGCAGCCTCGCTCAGTGATACCTCGCAAATCATGAACATGCAGCTGTTGGTGCAGCAGATGCATGTGGTGGCGTTGTCTGAGGCGCCGTCAACCAGCAGCAGGTGCGGTACGCTCGCCCAGGGGTGCGCGGCCTCCCTGATGGCCTCCACACTCTCCTTTGCACCCATGTCCACGTCCAGCCTGCCTGCATGACACGCAGTGCCACATCAGCACTGGCACATGCCGCGGCAGCACGATCAAGCCCCACACGAGTGCAACAGCAACCCTTGCTCACTCCAGATTCGAGCAACCCCAGCCATCAACAGAACCAAAGGCCAGCACGGCAGTGGCGCTCAAGCAGATGTGCGCACCTCTCCAGTACTCGGAGGGCGCCACAGCAGGGAGGGCCTTGCCAGCCGCCACAGACCACGAGCCGCCGCCTTCCGCGGCGCCGCTACCGACTCTGAACGAGGCCTTGAAGAGCGGCGCACGCGGCACGCAGCGCTGCGCGCCGCTCCAGCCGTTGCTCTCAATGTATAGCGGGTTGATGCGCGCTATACATGCAAGGACGCCTGCTTCGCCGCCCCCTGTTGCGTAGCCCACCAGCTTCAGGGAGTCGCTGTACGCCACCGCCGTCACGCCGTCCACTGTGGAGGCCACTGTGCAGCCGAGGCAGGCGGGCGCCTGCGCCAAGCAGAACCGCCGCAACGAGCCGTCGACGAAGGCCACCACCAGCAGCGGGCAGCCGTCCCCCTCTAGCCACACCGCGTCTGTCGCATCTGGCCCTGCAGACATCCCTCTGATCACATGCGTGCTCAAGAACGGGGGGCGCAGGCAACGCGCTCACCAGTACCATGGCTAGGTGCTAGGTGGTTGCTGCACTGGCAAGCACGGCAGAGGGCCGCTGCTGTAGCACAGCCACACACCAGCCTGCTGGCAGCAGCCGCCGGCAGCTGCAATAGGCTCGCGTGCCACAACCCATGCAGCGGGTCGATGACACATGCTTCACAAGGTTACACAGCAGGCCCCCTCCGACGCATCACAGCCTCGCAGCGCACAAACAGCACCGACACTTGCGCCCTGGTGGTCGCACGCGCTGCACGGGCACAGGTGGGCACCTTGCGAGCCGATGCTGAGGTCCAGCAGCGGCGCCTGGGGCTGCCTGCTGTCGTAGATGGCCACCTGCGCCTGCCCCGCACACACGCAGTACAGCGTCGCGTTGTCTCCGGGGTCGGCTCCAGGCTGCGTCTCCACTGGCGCCCACACCAGGCACCGGATGCTGCTGCTGCCGGCCCTCACCAGGCTGCTCACTGTGAAGGAGGGTGCCTGCTCGCCGCCTGCCCCATGCAGCTTGATGAGTGCCACGCCCCCCCACTGGGTCCCCACCAAGACCTCGTCGTTGGGCGCGTGCGGGCTCCACTTGGCGCATGTGGCCGCCTCGCCTGCCATCCTCGCTGCTGGTATCTCGACTTTCGGAGCAAGGGTCATGCGGTAGACGGCCTGCCCTGCACACGCGCCCACCCACATGCCGCACGGTTGCCACGGTTATGAGGCGTGAGGGCTACACGCAGCACACGGGAATGGGCAATGCACTCAGACACGCAAACAAAGAAACGTGTAAGTTTTCGTTTGCACCGCAAGAGGCTGAGTCGCGTGCAGCACTGGAAGCCTTGTTGCACATATAAGAAGCTTCTTTAACAGAAACATAACGTCTGACTGAAGGCGCTGTTGCCTCAACACTGTGTATTTCACGACCTCTGCACCCTGCCCTCGCACAGCACGGCACAGCACAGCAGATGGAGAGCAGGGCTTACTCTACTACTGGCCGCATGGAGAGCAGGTCAAGCACGCGTGCGAAACGGGCAAGTCAGGGGAAGGATGGACGCGATCAGGGGTGTTCAGAAACATCTCTAGCGGAACGTGTCTGAGAACAGGCAAGCGCAGAAGCTGCTGACTGGGGCACTGGAAGGGGAGCGCACTGTCTGGGCAGGAAGCCGCGGCCAGGTCAGCAGGGTGCTTCGGCACTGCATAGATCAGAGCTGAACGGTTCGCAACGATGAGCAGCAGCCCGAGGCCAGGATCCTGACGATTTCTGCCGTCGAGAGCCCCTGAGAAGGCGTGCATGGAAGGGCACCACTGCAGGGCATCGGCACGGCCCCCTGGATGGGCCAGCACCGACTGACACGTCAACTGCCCTGCCTGACCGATGGACCAGAACTGCACCTCTCCATCGCCAGCGGCCACCGCCCCTGGAACCTGGCTGGCTCCATGGGATGCTGTGCTGATAGCTAGGTCAATTTCTTCGGTGCCTTCTTGGTGCCGCGCTGTCATGCAGCAGATCCTTCCACCCACATTTGCAAACGCATGAGAATAGCATGAAAGCTCCGGGATGTGAAGCTGGCTTGGCCCAGGATCCCCGGAACAGGACTGGCCGATGGCCAAGTTCAGGGATGCGCCAAACGCACGTAAAGTGGTTTCGCCGCTGGGTTTCCATGCAGTGCAAGCTACAACATCTGAGCTAAGAGGTAACCAGTTTGATTCTGCACTTGAACGTGTCATGCAGGCTTGAAGTGGACGTGTGTGCTGGAACAACCGTGTTACGGCGTTTGTACTGCGAACAAACGGAGGCACACGCTGGCGTCTACCTTGCATGGAAGATCCTATAACCAGACTCGCAATTCTGCATTAGAGCTTTGTGTGGCCTTCCATTCGCCCGCATACTCTGATAGCCGAGCAGAATCATCGAAGCTTGATGATTGTCATTGTCATCTCCGAGTTCAAAATATAGAAGCTCTATAGGAGACCAACTAAAACAACTGAGGCAGTAGGCAGCTGAACCTTCTGTTACTGGGCCGAGTACGAAAGATATCAGCTTGCAGTTGCGATGAGAGCTGATGCGCTGGATACAGCCAGCAAGCTTCACACATTTATGCCGGCCAGGAACAAACACTATGAAAAGCGTTAAAGGAAAGCAGATGTTAGGCTTTGTGTTGCAACGTTTGTGTGCAGGACGAGTCGTTGCTTGCAGTGTTGCGCGCTGGTGCATACGCGGTGGCAGCGCCGAACTACAGCCTGATCAGGCCTAACTGACCTGCCTGCCCCATGGGGCTTTCCATGTCCATGGTGTTGGAAAAAAAATGGTGTCAGGAGAGATTTGCTCTTCAATGTGCATACATCTAATGTGTTGTCCACTTCACAGAAGTATGCACAGGGCCAGTCGCTTATGCCCTGCATTGTTGCCAGTCAGCTGGAATTACCGCCGACATGGTGTCATTGCGATTGCATGACAAGCACGACAAATCGAACCTGGAAAAATTAAAACACCTAAAGGCACACGTAGAAGATACGACCCCTATCCTATCTGACCCCGCACAGCAGCTGCCTGCGGAGCACAGCAGCAACCGAGCAGTTGAAGTATACAAGACTGGTGGTTAGAAACCCGTGGGAGGTATCTGCTCGCTTATTGCAGATGGGCCCCATGCGACGGGGCCAGCCTGGTCCTACAGAAGCTACAACACTGACATGCATTTTGTCCCCCTCAACGGCACATCAGATGTCCCCTTCTCTGCACCGCCAGCCGGCGTGGCTTAGGCAGGCCCTCATGGCCACGCACCATCACTGCCGAAACCACAAAAATAACACCGGCTCAAGTTCTGTCGGATGGTGGCTCACATTCTGAGGCCCACACGGTTCCAGTGGGAATGCGAACTTCGCGGCCCGTGAACTTCACGAACTGGATATCTATATTGGGGTGTGGGTGATCATCCTCGAACTGGCGCATCAGATTCTCCTGGTCAGCCAATGCCACGCACATGAGGTTGGCAGCATGCTGGCGCCGCAGTGCCACGTTCAGCCTGCACAGCACCAACCGGTCACAGACCAGAGACGGGCACACTGCCACTGGCCTGCTGCCCACTGCAGCACGAATCACAGGCAGCTGCTGTTGCTGCAACAACGCTCGAGCGCATGCATGTAGCAAGCATCGAGGCCTGCTCCACGCATCACAGTCCAGCACGCATACAGTAGCATCTGGTTTACCTGGCACGGTCGAGTTCGGCATTTGCCGATTCCGGGGCACAAGCGAAGACTCTTATTCGCGTCTAGACAGGTCAGAAGCGGCTCATAAAGCGTCCCGAGGGAACTTCAATGTAGACTGATCGGTGTGAGTTCGTTGCATGGTGTCTGGTGCTACGGAGATGCGGTACTCCTTCTGAAACATCCCTTCTGCTAATTTGGTGTAGCCCCAGTCAGCAGCAGCTGCAGCTTCTGAAACGTCACATCACGAGCAAAATAGACGCCGATATTGCCTGTCATGACTTACGTGCCGCTATATGTCGTGCCAGCATGCGTACTGCAAAATGCAGATCGTCGAGTGTTGGGCATGCACCACCCGCCTGAACGTGAAGGATAATGGAAGGCGCGCAAAAGCGTCAACATACTAAAATGACTACATAGATTGGTTTGATTGCGGTGTCGGACCCTGGACCGGAAGATCAAGAAATTTCCAGCACCTCGATTTTGTATGGGGAAAACGGAAAATGGACCGTTCGTGAAGGATACTGCGCTTTGCCAAAAGGCATCCCGGAAACCGAACAAGTGCGATCTGGAGGTATTACGCGCAGCCTGTCGGTCTGTAGATGCCCTTGCCCCAAAACTGGCCTTTGTTGTATGGGTGCCGAACTCGACTGTGCCAGGTATGGTTAATACGAACCCAATTGACCCCACTGATTTGGTCCAGCATCATTTCAATGCATGGACACCGTTTGACATCACTGGTTTGGTTCGTATTAACCAGATGTTACTGTACACCCTTGCTATGCATGTAGCCAGGGCAGTGACAGGGGCGCACTTGTGGCGGCCGCAGGTGGACTTGCGCTGCGCGTCATCTGCACCCAGGAACCAGTCATCGGACTCCGTGTCACTCTCGGAGGCGCCATCACCATCGGCATACGCGGCCCCATACACAAGCGACGACCCAGCAGACGTGCCCGCGGCCTCCTCGCAGTGATGCCCTGCATGCATTGCAGAGGTGCCTGCTTCCTCGCCCTCCGCCCAGTCGGAAGGCCCGTCACTGCAGGAGCGGTTGTCTGCAGAGTGGAAGGTTCCAGAGTCCCAGGACTGGAATGCGGCGGCCTCGCAAGCGTCGCACGCAGCTGCAGGCGCACAGGGGTCAAAGTACTGCTTCACCCAGCCCAGCGCCGGTGGCAGAGTGCCCGGCGGGTCCTGGTCGCTGCAGGAGTCGGCCGCAGCGGCCTGCAGCACCGCGGCCTCCCAGATCTGCAGCGTCTGGTCCTCATCTGCAGAGAAGAACTGAAACCATAGAACAGGCTGCAGCTCCTGCATGCACCCGCTCACTGTCAGCCGGCCCCATGCCATGCGAAAGTGCCTGAGTACATAATCAAACACTGTGCACTGCCCCAGAGATCAGAGCAAGGGTTGGGTTGGAACAAGACGAAGGCAGCAGGGGGCCGCGTGCCTGAGGGCTGCCGTGCGCGGGGGCCTGGAACTCGACTGTCACTCCCTGGAAGTGGTTGTGGCCGCGGTGCACGTGCACGCACAGGGGGGCAGGCAGCTCGCCGTCGGCCACGTGCTGCTGCAGCTGTGTGAAGCTGATGCAGTTCCTCAGCGCCGACACCGCGCGGGACTCCAGAGCCGCCATGCCCTTGAACCACTGCTCTGTCGGAGGCCCAGAGCAGGGCCTGTGCGCAGGCGTGGCAGGCTCTGGCGCCTGCGAGGTGTGCACGCACGCCAGAATCGCTCCTGAGCGCACAGGGCAAGAGAAGGTGCCCTTTCGATTGATTTCGATGTGGGCCAGCAGGCCGACGCTGTAGGTGCGGCTGCGGGGGCCGGCCAGCAGCGTAGGCATGAGGTCGGCATCTATGAGGGCGTTGCGGTTGGCAGGGTCCGCGATGACGTGGTAGCTTTCATGGCGCAGGCGGCAGGGGCCCTCGTCCCAGGCGGGCCGCACCTCGACTTCATCATCCGCACTGAACCGGGCTTGAAAGGAGTGCACAATTTCCTGTACTTTGGCCTGCATACATGCATGATCTCTGCTGCCTGCCGCATCATGCTGGCGCGGCAGCTGTGTGCAGGGGCAGGGGGCGGGCGGCAGAGCTCTCATGGTACACCGACCGCCGCAGAGGAGGGGGCAGGGCATTTTCAGAGGCTCAGAGGGCCTGCAGCCTTGCGCTGGAACACACCACCATGCAAAGCCGGTCTGAAAAGGACTGGCCCGAGCTGAACATAGAAGCATGTGAAAGAAAGAAAGGAAGAAAGAAAAAGGGTCGCAACAGAAAGAAGCAACCGCCAGGAGGTCACAGTGGGGCGACCAAGAAGCATGGCTGCTGCGCAAGCAGAAGGTGCGAACCATGATGTCCCTGCCGGATGTGTCGGTATCAAGGGCTGCGAGGATGGCCACGCTTTCTCGGAGCCACGGCCCGGGCTCCCCGGGAGGCTGAGGGCCGTTCGTCCACAACTCCGTCAGGAAGCGCTCCAGGTCTGTGAGTGACCAGGACTCCAGAGGCCGGTGCATGTAATCACCAGTCTCATTCACAGGTAGCAGTGTCTGCAGGGGCACCCGCAGAATCCTGCGCAGAAACTCCACCCTTTCTCGCCTCTCCCTGTCTTGCCTGGTTTCTCCGGATGGCTGCATGGTCATGGGTGATTCAGGTACTGTGTCGTGCCAAGCGCTGCCCTGAGGGTTGTGCAGCTGCTTCAGAGGGTTGGCTGAGGCACACCCGAGGAGGCAGCAAGTGACGAGGAAGAAATCAAAAGATAACGGGTCGAGGTGCTAGTGTGCGATAATGGGGAGAAGAATCTCTTAAGGAGAGGCATGCACGATCCTATACCCAGAATCGCATTCATCCCAGGGCCTAGACTGTCAGAAGAAGCACAACGGCAGCAGGCTGGGGAGCACCTGGAGAGTCGCGTAGACTGCAATCCCTTGGCCAATCTCGGAGCAGTATATCTCGAGATGGTCAGCAACAAACATGTTATCAATCTGCACGCTTCCTTTCATGTAAACACCTCACACTGATGGCTGCAGGTGCCTGTGGAGGCTCATGGAGACTGATGCATGTGCGTCCAGAGTTTGGTTGCAAATGAAGTGCTCCAGAGACACTTTTTAGATGCGGTCACTGCTCCTACCACATGGGACTGTAGTGCCTGTGCTGTACAAGCTTTCAGGTGGAGGTCGTTTCAGCGCTGCTCTGTAGCCTCATTCCTGGATGTCAACTTGGAAGACGCGACAGAGCTATCTATAGTGAAGCTAGACGCAGCATGTGCCTCCAGAAGAAGTGAGGGACATAGATAGACGTACCCAATACAACATTTCTCTGGATGTGGAGCTGTCCACCCCACCATCAGTGCCAACGCCTTGGAACCGAAGGAAACCACTGGACTTCTGTTGGTACAGATGCCTGTACACCTCCTTGAACGAATTTCGGCCTGGTAGGGTCTGCAAACAGCAACATAACTGTGCAGGCTTCGAAACCACGATCTGTATTGTCAACCTGCTGTTCAATCCACGTACATGCGCATCAGCCATTCCCTTGCAGGCACACACAGCCCTGACCAATCGCTACATGCAGCCTCTTCGAATACATGAGGCCACCACTGTGACCTCTAGACCCTAGCCACAGCAGGACTGAAGCTTGACAGACACGCGGAAGATAAACAGACCTGCACGACGCCAAGATACCGGTAGATACTAGATTCAGTGGAATATCACACCTTTATATCTAAATCGTACGCTTTGAGTAGGCGCCTTCGAAACTGTCGCTCAGATAACGCCACATTTGCTAATGATTTGCAAGTGAGGGCGAACTGGACTAGAGTTGGAATCGATAGATGCGTTGCAATGAGTTCTAATGCATCATCGGGAAGATGAAGCAACTTGACAGCGTCCATAGTGACTCGGGAAGGGACCCACTCGCTGACGAAGCAGAGTATCAGCGTCGCACGCCCGCGCGTGCTATCACAGCATCAATCCGGGCATTCAGTTGCACTTTAAACGCAGGGATTGTGGATCCGTGTGCAGTTAAATACAACGCGTCGACAGTGCAGAGGGAAAGGGATCAACATGTAATGTTCCAGGCCGCATCCTCCATGGGAGACGCCACCCGAGGTCCGTAGTGAAGAAAGTCTGAACGTAAAGAGCGTTTCGATTCCTCAAACATCACGGAGCTTGCGCCAGGAGCAATGTGACTCTGCAAATCAGGTGTTATCTTCGCTTGAGATTCCGAAAACTTTCGGCCATCCAATCAACATCTTTCACATCCCTCTCTTTCCATGTGAATAGATCGCTTATTCCTACTTAAGCTGCTCTCTCGTGTCTATTTGATCTGCTGCACTCACAGGCAAGTGTCGTCACGCCAACTCATCACACACCCTGATTGTCCAAGCCTGAGTGTCCACAGTGCCAGGAAGAAATTCCTTGGCATGCTGTAGCCGAAACTCAAACCGAGTATGACATAGTCCCTGAATAGACATGTATTTTCACGTCTGATGTCGCAAGGCCCCCTAGCCTTGCCAGGTACCCATGCATGGCGAGAGAGCGGTGTCAATAGATGCGATATCTCGGGACCAAACTTCCTGGATCGAAAGCAAGATTGTTATTCATAGATTGTTTGCCTGTTGAAGCCCTTGCCTCAGGATGGCAGGTAGTATAAGCAGACAGAGCTCCTGGTGTGCAGCCACTGCACTGCCAGCTCTGTGCTGCAGTAGGCCGCTGTGGAAAAATAGTATGGGGTACTGCCTCGAACATGAAATAAACAAGGACCCCATGCGTTGCTCCAAGCCACTTGCTTCAGCAGTGGATTCATGCATGCAACAGGTGCATTGCTGCTGCACCCACCATGTGCAATGTACAGACGACTGACATGTGGTGGAAGCCAATGCACCAATCAATGGCATAACAGATCCATCTAATACGTATTCACACAGCCATAGTGTGTGGCTTGAAGGCTATCGTATACACATGTCAAGTGTTACGGGGGATTTTACACGTGGTCACGGGTTCAAATCATGGTCCTGCCAGAGTAACCTCTTGTACTTTCTTCAAGCTTCTCCGCCTGGTGCATGAAGCGTCTCTGGCGGCTTGCCCTTCCAGAAATTTCATGATTTGAACCACTGTGGCGCTGAGGCAGAAGCTAAACATGAGTGCGGCACAGTCCCCGAATGATTCATTTATCGGGGACACGACAGAGAGATCGTCAGATGCAGCACCTGGTGCATGCATGCATCGACTGCCAGAAGAAATTATCTGACAGAAGGTGCAAAATACTAAAAGTTCTTTCTCAACAGCAAACGACGGCCATGCTGTCGCTTTCTGGCAGCATCTGCAGACTCTTCCCGCTCTACTTCAAACCCACATGCAGAGTACAGTGCTCGTGCAGCTGCATTGTCAACAACTACATGTACGTACATGTGACTCACTCCACGTCCCTTGGCATGTGACTCTGCCGCTGAAACCAACATCTTTGCAATACCCTGCGGTGAATGACACGTTTAGTTTGAATACACAGCATCAGTGTGGTGCAGAAGAGCGGCGGTGTATACACACCTTTCTACGTACCCCAGATGACACACAAACATTCGACAAGTAGCACCTCCTGTCCTTAGCTTCTTCCTGCATACAATACCAAGTTTCAATTATATTGCAGGCCCTCCTCTTTTCAACGAACTACAATAAGCCGTGAATGCAAGCACCTTTGGTAGGCTTCCCACAAGCTCTTCTGCAGGGAGCGAAATACCAATGTTCAGATCAAGGGAGGCTATTGGGACCATGACAGGATCTCCTGGCTTCGTAGTTGGTATTTGCGCTGATAAGTCTGCCATGCTTTTGAGAACAGATTGCACCAGATCATCTTCAGGGTTGTTAGGCACTAGCATCAGCAGAGGAACCACCTGCACAGCTGTTCAGTCATATCCATAGATGTATATCTGTGAGTTTAATCAGTAGGGTAGACATGTACAGCTGGGCAGACAATGGTATGCACTTGAACAAGACTGCAATTCCCAGACCAACTCGCACCGTTGTGTCTTTCCATCCAGGCGCAGTTTTAGCAAGTTTCTGTTCTAAACCTTCCCATTCTTCGGTTGCCTTCATGCGCCGATGCGCCTGCACTGCATCGGGTACTCATCTGAGGCAATATCACAGAACATGAGTAGCAACATTTTCAGTCCGCATATGCACGCACCTGCTGGGCAAACTCTGACCTGTCGCTATTAAATTCGTAAAATGAAGCGGTGCGTAGAAACGAAGCAGCGCGGAGCTCTGCTTGGCTCTGTGCCTCGAGCACCTCCAGATGCTGGAGCACACACTCACTTGACCCCTACACATTGCCGTCAGACTTATCTTGAGCAACATAGGTTATAAAAGGGGTTCACTAGTCAAAGTATACGCACAATCGCAGCAACAAAAAGGGGCCTCCTCCTGTCATGTACAGGCTGTCCGCTTGCTCTCCTCCCAGTGGGCTGCTGCGACAACCTAGTACCAATACAGGCTGCATTTGGTTTAAAGCTGGTTTGAAGCATCTTGTGAGAGAGGGTTGTTATGTATCATGGAGGCCACCCTGACCCTCCAAAGCTGCAGAATGGATAGACAGCTCACAAAATGTGTGCAGGGGCCCCTAGGGGTGCAATGATAGGTCTTGTGCGATAGATACTTTCGTTTCACCTGGTTTGCTCGCACCCCCTGCACTTGCAATTGCACTTGCTGTGACATATGAATGTGCACAAAACACATTCATGTTTTGTATACTGTGCTCCAACATCTAAGCTCACAGTGAGGTGCCTCGACGGGCCTATTCAGCTCACGTGTGGTAGCTGAAGCTATACTTTTAGTAATTCCCTGTAAATCTGGTCTTAGTACCAGGTCTACTAGAAAGAGAAAGGTACTATCTCCAGCAGTACACTCACTTCAAGTGAGCGATGCACTGAGTCACCTGCAGTACTCAGGGACAGTCACTGTGGGTTTGAAAGCATAATGATAGCTTGAGTAACGTGTCTGCAACAGCTTTGGCAACGGGCCGCATGCAACACACTGCAAGGCACCTGACTTCTTCAGTGCTCAGCCATTTCTTGTGCTCATCACACAGTCCAGAACGGCTGTTCACAAGAAGCTGTCAACAAGTGCCCTGCCAGCGCAATTGTATGGATGGTGTCATTCTGGACAGGCTTGCTACTCATTTTTGTTAGGCGATGTTCATTGTATGTACACAGCTTCATTGCACACAGCTAGAGGGTTGCGTACTAGACCTGATACTATCCACCTAGACATTCTTTCGCTATTTAAGCGTTGTAGATGTGTAAAAGCAGTAAAATGATAAACCCACGCAATGATGAACGAACATTCAAGTGGTTGCGTGCAGCTGTCGCCGTCAGGGTTCCTCCTGGGTTTCCATACCAGGGGGACAAAAGATTCAGTTTCTAAGGTATATCCTGCGCAGGGTTGCATGCGAGACGCTTTGCTGCAGATGAGCTGCGCAGGCACGGCTGTGCCTGCCGGTCGCCCCCTCTTCCTCCCTCCTTGCACATCTCATGGTCGCCACTCATGGATGTACTCGCTGATGTTGTATCACACACAACGCATTCTTTAGAGTTGTTGGAAAATAAAGCCAGCACTGTGGCTGTTTTTGCAGGTTCACTGGCGCGGAAGATGACAGAAGATTCTGTCTTGTGTCATTGTGTTTGAGGACAATTGCAGGCTGCAATTTTGCAGCACAAGCAACACAGAGTGCGTCCCGCTGACAAACCTACACTATCAATATTCTGACGCTCAAAGTCTGTGGACCGATTGGGGCTTGTTGTCATGTTACCCATCAGTGCACCTCACACGGATCTTCACATCTTTCAGTCGAAAAAGCACAGGGTCTGCAGAAATGGCTACTGCATTGACATCGAAAAGTGCTCGAAAATGTCTTCATTCTCTGGTGACAAGGCTGCCCGTGCGTCAGGCTTCTAGGTCTCGCCCAGTTGATTGCTGTGTAGTGAGGAGGAGAGATCTTCTGCACTGTTTCGCCGTCTCCTTGGTGGTTGCACCTCCTGTTCTTGCAGCAGAGCAAGGAAAATTGCCGCCAGGTACTGTGCTGTTCTGAATGGAGACTTGGAGTAGTTGAAAGGTGGTGATGTGCATTGTGATCTTCTGTTACAGAACATGTTGCTTTTCAGATTTCATAGACCTGGAACGCAAGCTGATTAGCTCCTTGAAGGAATCCATTGAGACAGAAATGGAAGGTAGGAGTGAATCTGAGGTGTGTGTTGCTTCACCTGTCTTCATGTGGGAGGAATTGGACTGTTGTTGTTCCTCAATAGCCTCTTGAGCACCACATGTCACTTCTTGTGCACTTAATCAGTTAGTACCGCATATAAATTCTTGTTATCTATCGACTCTGTGCATATGAAGGTGAGGAAATCAGCTGAGGCTGCCAAGGCGCCGATAAGGGAGTTTATAGGTAAGTGGAAGCTTGACGGACGTGTGCAAGGGGACTTAATCTTCACAGAAACATCTCAAGCCCTGGAAGAGCTTGGCCAGTACTACTTGAGGAAAGGACAGCGCGCAGCGTTGGATAGGAGCACAGCACAAAGTGTCCTCAAACACCTGAGTGCAGCTGAGGTGTTGTTGCCAGAAAAGGAAGCAAAGAAGTTCTTTGGGATAGCGTAGCAAAGCAGAAGTTGTACAGAGTCTTGGTTTGTTATTATCGATGCTGGATTGTGCAAGATCGACATGCAGTGCATTGAAAAATCATGCGTCAGCCGCTCCTTACAGCTCCTGATCTAAGCTTGTTGCTGTCTTTCAAAACATTATCCATTTGATTCAAATCTTTCATATTCTGCTCTATTCTTTTCAAGTGCGAGTTGCGTTCTCGCAGAATACTGCTCCGAGTGTGGGATACAAACCCAACACTTCTTGAGCGCTTCCGGTCATCATCTGGTGTATGCTCACTCCTCCTCGACCGAGACTGCCCTGCTGTCCCAGTAGTATCAAACCACCTGCACATACCGCCATGCATGGGATGTTCCAGATATGGTCACCTGGGATATGAACCATCTCAGATGCTAAGGTTGTTCCTGACAGCAGACAGTCACACGCAAGAAAGACAGCACTGTCATCAGTAAAGCAACATGCCTTACTCTAGGGCCGCGGTGTTGTTTTGTGTTAGCCAGATGTTGCTTGAATGTTGAAGGCCTGTTTTCGGCATTCTCTGCGGACCGTGGCCTTGCAGCAGAGCCTTGTTGAGCAGAGCCTCCTCTGCCTGTCGCAGCACTTGATGAGCGGCGGCGCACGCAGGCCTCCCCAGTGCTCCATCTTGTACCATCATGTGAAATTCCTCGTTCCTGTGATGTAGCACGTGCCCGGCTGCTGCTCCTCTGCTTCAGCTGCTGTTCAGAGCAGTCTGTCTGTTGGTTTTGATACACTCTGCGTTGCCCTGACCCTTGCCGCATTCGCTGCACCATGCTAGATACGGTGCCTTTGACCCTCTGCTGCTTGCTGTTGATACCCTTTGCAGCTGCACCTGCTGCACCCTTGACTGTGTATGGACGTGCCCTGCTGGTTGCTCCGAGTGTTCTTTCAACCTGTTGCAGCGCCGTCTCCAGTGCGCTGCACCTCCAGACGTCTAGGCCCCGGGTGGACACCGGAGATTCCGAAGAGGAGTATCCTTGCTTTGCATTGTTTTGCCCGTCCCTTCTACACCTCCATCTGTTTTCATTTCCAAAGACCTGTATGTGTTCTTTCTGTGCACGTCTTCCTGGTATCCACCGCTGTTCTCGAGATGAGTCAGTATTGGGTGCATGACAAAATGAAGCAGCTGCTCCCAGCAGGCTTTCTGTGCACTTGGGTGGTTTTCGCATGCACGATGGGGAAAGTGATCGAGGCCTGGTGAATTGCAGGCTATTCTCTGATGACCGTTGGTCAGGGTGTTCCATGCGTGCGGACATGCAGCACGGGCTCACTGGCGATGAATACGAGGGAAGTTTGGGTCCAAACTTCTTTGCTCTGTTGTATGCCTCAAGTGCTGAGAGCGTCGGTGCGCCAGACGGAGACGTGCTATCCTGGCCTTGTGAGCGTTGAGAGTGGGGGCGTGGCTGGGAGGTCGACAACGGCAAGCAGCAAGCATGTGCACCACTTTGCGCAATCTCCCTCTTATGAAATTCTTGTCCACGGCATGTGCTGGGAATTCCAGGATCGCTCTGCCGCAGCGCCGTGCCACCAACGCGCATCTTGTTGACGATGGCGTGAGGCTCCATGGCACTGGCGTGCTCGCCAACTCCCCCAGAACTGCCCTGAAGATCCAGCACAGGCAGCCACGCTTCTTCATCACTGGCTAGCTGATGTTGTTCACCCTGCTGCTGCTTTCTCTCCATTTCATTGCATTGTTTACTTGAACAATCACCCTGCCGAGGCTGGGAAGTGGGCAGGTTCACGGCTACTAGCTTAGTGGTCAAATGACCTAATGATGCATCATCAGGATGCTCAGCATGTAGCCTTGTTTGTGCCTGTCCCCAACGTTGAGTGTTGCTGGTTTCAGCACCTTGGTGTTGCACTTTTGATCGAACAATCTCATGAATATCCCGGAATGAGAACTCCTGATCTGCGCATGACTTGACAGGGTCCATGGAAGCACTGACGGATTGACCTCTAGCAGGTTGCGCGGTGTCAGCACCAGGCATTAGCCTTTGATGCGGGCTAGAACCATTGTCAGAAGAGTTGTCCCTTATGTCTCGCTTCTGAAATAATTCTGCTGTGGCCACCTGATCCTTGACGTTGGGCGAAGAGCTTGGAGCACTCCGCTGATATGTGGCGCTTGAGTCTGGCTCAAACATGGGAAACGGACCTGCTGTTTGTGCATTTGAGCAGGAATCAGAGCACACAGGCGCTTCCTGATGTGATGCACCACTGAATCCATGTTTGGGTGGTGCAGCATCTTTGGGAGGTATATATGGCAGTGGATGGTTACCTGAATAGTATCAACTGGCTACAATGCAATGTGTGAAGCCGGGTTGGGACACTGTGCTATGCTGGTGGGCTCAATACGAGTACATGGGCTAGCACATCAACACGTGGATCTCTAGGGACACGCACATGGAAGGAGTTGCGCCTGCTGAAGCTGATGAGCTACTGCACTCAGAAGCTCTGTTGATGAAGACTCCAAGCCGGAGACCTTCCATTGATTATCATTTCCATCGTAAGTAAGTCGTACGTTCACTGTTCGTGTAGAACAGCGCATGTCGCGCTGCACTTGTGTGGTTGTATGGTGAATGATCTGCACATCCTCTGTAGAGCATTAACCACAGCTGCGACCTCTGGAACAGGGAATTGACTCCAGCTATTTGGAGGTGAGAACACTATTTGGATAGATTCTTGCTCACCTGTGATGTGATATTGGGTTTGTACTGAGGTTCTACTGGACATGCTGTGGAAGCCGAGGCTGCAGCTATGCAGCTTCCATGATCAATATTGACTACACCTGCTGCGCGGACTTCCTGCATCTTTGAGTAGCCAACAGGATGACAGCTGGATGGGGGGTGGATCTCGGCTTCTGCATCTCCAGACCCCCGAGGACCATTTTCATGGCTCTCTAATTCAGGATGCGGTACGAATTTGGCCATTGGGCTTGAATTCGGAGTTCCAGAGGCTGGGAAGCACTCACACCCACCTAAGCCTGGTGGGATCGACTGAGATTTGCATGCCATAACCTCTGCAGTCTCTTGCCCGGTGCTATGCCACCAGCCTGCATCAAAGTGTTGTTGTGCCATAAAATCGCCCGAAATGATGGCTGCCAAGCTGTGGCCTGCCTCGGAGAGAATAGGGCTGTGCGTCGCAAGGTGTTGCAGGTTACAAGCCAGATCCGAAGCCTCCGGTGTGAGCCCCACACATTCCCGTGCAGCAGGATGTTCACATACAGACAGAAGTACAACCAGTGCAGCTCTCATCACTGCGCAACGAGTGATGTTGTACTGGAGCTGTGCAGCATCAGAACTGTTGCTCGCGAGCAGCTGTCTGGCATGCCAACCTGCACAGAATCTGTTATGAATTGAACAGAGAACGGACTGAACAGTATCTGCCTGCATCTTCAAGGATTGGACGGTGCCGTTGCTGCTCGCAGAACGTGTGCAAGCAGAACTTGTAACTCATGAAAGCGACCAATCCAGCAAACTTGACAGGATATCTTAAGTACACACAACGTACCCAGGAGACAAATCAACGCTTGAGCTGCATTGATACACTGATTGGAATCATCCGGCGCCTGCCATTTTGTGAGGGACCGTTGCTTGAAGAGCTCGTGCTGCAACCTTGCTAAAATATCTGTTTGCTCCGATAGTGCATTCACGTCTGCTTGAGCAAGCAGGTGTGTAACCAAATCCATCTTGACTGCCAACCTTGAACATACACTTGCCGCAGTGTTGGACCAGCAGTGCAATGGGTCTGCGATGCAAATCATATACGAAGAGCGGTTCCGTTTCTGTAAGTTTAACCCGACTAATGTTCGAAAACAGCGACTGGTCTGCATGCTGTATCCTGGGATAGTCTGCATGCTTCACCTTATTATTTTCCGTGCCAAAACCTTTCTAGACAACAGCACGTCATTGAAAGCATCAAAGCCAGACGTGACATACTGAATGAGCAGCACAATATGTACTGGTTTAGCACTTCGGATTCATTGTGGTAGGCCTCCGTGCCTCCTGGGAAGCGTGCCGCATCTCCTCGTCATCTGGCAGTGGCTGCTGCTCACCAGCTAGCGTTTCGAATCAACCTAGATATCTGGAAATGTCTAATTGCCGGAAGAGACTCAGGTACGACATGGAGCTTGAGCGCGAAAGCGGAGTCCCCACACCTTCGCCCACACTGTTGTTCAGTTCTGCACGACTGGTAACGTCTATGTTCTCATGCAGACCGCAGGATACTAACGACGGGGTCTTGGAACAGTCAATTACAAAGGTACGACCGTTGAGCGTGCACCCACTTCTGTATGCGTGACTGCCTGGTGATGTGCAAAGGACGACGACGATGAATGCGCATTCGACTACGTGCATGTAGCATGCATTGCAAGCAACCGTATCGAATATGAAAGGTGTCTACTGAGGGGTGGATGATTCAGGACGTCTTTGCGGCCACTGGGGCAGTGCTATGTGTTCTGTTGCAGTGGCTGCCACTCCATCCAAATTTTGTCCTAAGGAGTTGAATGTTTATAGTTTGTTCAATGGTTGGATGAAGAGCACTTCGCTTCGTGTACAGGCTGTACCCGCTTCGAGGCAGCATCATCTGGCGTTGGCTGCAACACCATCAGCTTCTACACCAGACAGCAGCCAGTCTGACAGCGACGAAGGTGAAAGCAGTGAGTACAGTCAGAAGAACGAAGGACAAGCACATGAACATCTGCCACTGGGTGAACTAGCAGGAGCAATATCTCAACGAAAAGTTGGCCGGAAAGCTCTCAAATCCGCAGGTAAGGAACCGGCAGATGATGATAGCAGGCTTCCGAAGAAGCGCCTGAACAAACATGCTCCGGTAGAGGAGCGTATTTATCAGAAGCCTGTCTCTGTTCTCAGAGATTCCGTGCAGCGCAAGAATTTCAAACCGAAAGATCCCAGATTCTTGCCGTACCTGAAATCGAATGATCCAAGGGAGCAGGACTTTGCGAACAGGTGCTGAAGTATACTACTCCCTGTATGTTTGTGTAGTGAAAAGAAATAAATGACATGTGACTCGCTGTGCTAGCTGTGACAGTCCCTCTTTATTGTTGCTCAACCTCCCCTTCCCACCCCTTGTGATGTGAGTTGAGGCGGGGCTCGTTTGGCCTGCGTTGGACGTAGCTCATACGCAAAGTGACCAAAACAGAACTTGCCATAGCACGTCCCCTGAATTTGTAAGAAACAAAGATGTGCCGGTTGCAGCTACAGGATGCGCTGCGTGCCATAGAGCAGTATTTTTGCAGCAACTTTTAGCCCAGCAACCTTCCTGACGTTCTGACGGCCGAACAGAACCTTTTAGACTCGCATGTGCAGGCGATATAGCTTCTTGTATGAGGACGCTATCCCAAGTGAAGTGAAGGAGCTCAAGGTGCAGATAAAGAAGGCGAAGACCCCGCATGAGAAGCGCAAGGCACAAATGAGGCTTAGCCGCCTGCAGGAAACCCTGAAGCGGCACGATGATAGGCGGCTTGAGCAAGAGGTGAGAAAGAATGTGCTGCATCATAGACGTTGCATGAGCCATGGCTTTATGGATTGGAAATGCATGTTGGGAGTACTTTTAGCCTGGTCCCTAACTGGTGAGACCTACTATGTAGGTTGAGGATGAGTGGAAAAAGCAAGAGAAGGCCAAGATAGAAGCTGGGAAGAACCCATACTACCTGAAGGCAAGTGAGAAGAAGAAACGGGTTCTGGAGAAGAAGTTTGTACGTCTGGAAGAGACGGGTCAGCTTGAGAAGTACATGTCAAAGAAGCGCAAGCGACAGGCATCGAAGATGCACAAGAAGCTGCCGGAACGACGCCAGCTTGCGGATTAGAATAGTTTCGTATGAAGCAAAATGGTGTCGGCCATTCATGTCACATGCCAGCTCCATCCACATTCATATATGTATATAATACATTCATATGTACTTATATTTCTCTCTCGAAAACTGACCATGTTCCATTTATAGCCAGTACAGCATTTCAGAGATCAACACCATTCAGCAGTTTGCAACGAGTATATTACAGGACACTTTAGCAGGAACTAATCTTGGCGACCATTGAATTCAGGCACGCTTACCAGCGGATGCTCATGCGAAACAAGCCTCCTCATATGCACTGCCAGCGTTCCTGGCCTTCCCCACAATTTTAAAGCCAAAGAGAATACGGGGTTTCACTAAATGCAGATCATCTCCGGATCAGCATTCATCGTCCCAGTCCTGCTGGTGCAGTGGGGAAGCCTACACTTTCAACCATCATAGAGGAAGGAAATCCACCTATCTCAGCACTGATGCCTTCATGTGCCCCGTCAAAGTCAATGTCAACACTTCCCATTGCATCCACACCTCCTGTAGGTCTCAGGTTGCACTTAGCAAGTTCTGCTCGCAGCAGCAATGAGTGTGCGTTCGCAATGTAGTCATCCACAGCCTTCACCACGGCATTAATGGTGCAGCTGCGTTCATCTGTCATCTTTCGGTACAACACCTGCATACATTTGTCTTCATCGTCTGCCTGGAAACGGCGACCGGCTGCCAGGACAGCATTGTGCTGAACCAGTCACATGATCTGTGCAACTCAGGATTGGCAGCAGTGACCCCTGATGCAGGAAAAGCCTCACCTTGTTGTGGGAATCAATGCGTGCATTGATCATGTCATCAGCAATCAGACGAGCCAGCTCCAACTCAAGATCATCGAGCTTGCAGCCAAGCGCTTGAGCCATGTCTGAGAGGCGCAGTGATTGAAATGGTTTCGTGTACTGCTGAAGCACTCGACAGCGGATTTGATGGGTGAGACGTGTCAGGTGGTTGAACAGGAATGGATCCATCTGCAGTGCTGGCCTCATATCATCAAGAATGCGGAACGCCTCTACAAACCTTGAAGTGCAGATTGCCTCCAGCAGCTCCCTTGCCTGCAACAGGGTTCAAGTTGTGCTACCTGAATAACTCGATCTTGACGATAAGCCCATCGCAACATGTAGCAGTTTTCATGCCATGCAGGTCCATTCATGCCTACAGTGACACTGACTGTGTATGTGTATGTGCAACACCATAACAAGCCGTAGAGTACTCACACCTCAAGCATGCACTCTAGATGGGTGGAAAATGTCGGAGAATTAAGGAACTGTGCACGTATGGCGGTCCTGTCATGGGTCGCTAGTGCAGTCAGGACGCCATATCTCGCAACATCAACGCTTGCAACTACATCATCAAAGCTGCTGCCGAGCTCTGAGCCCACTCTGCTGAAGCTCAAGGCAGCTTGTCTATACCTGCTCAGGCTGAGATCTGCGAGGCCAGACACTGCATGCATCTGTGCCTGAACCTGTTTTTGGCGATCACTCTTGGGGTCGGCAAGAATTCCTTCTGCTTTCCCAACATACGTCGACACCATGGGCCAGTTCTGAGTCAAAACGTACGTCTTGATCACTGCAATACAGAAGTCTAGCATCTGCACATTGTTGGAGCAGTGGTCTCTGGTGCGCATGAACATCTTTGATGCAGAGACAAAGTCTGATCGATCGAAGAAGTACATTCCAAGGTCCATGGAGCTCTGGCGAATGCTCTCACGGATGTTGTTCGCTTTTGCAGCGTTTAGATCTGCCTCAAGCCTCTTTTTCAACGCATCTGACTCAGACACCGCCTGCAAAGACACAGCCGAGGTAAAGCTGCCTGGCTAATGTCAAGTACATGATGTTACACGACAGACAGGACGACTTACTGTATGACACCATGTATGATCCTCATCACAGCCTTGCACTCCGGCTTCTTTTGCCAGCTGACAGATCTTCAGCAACAATTCAACATTCTGGGTGTTCTGTTTCACCTCTGAATACGCCATTCTCAATGCATCACTCTTCAGCGGCAAAGAATTGCTAGTTCTGGCAACCTGCTGTAGCCGTTGCACTCTCATCTGGCCACGGTAGTTTGCCGCATACGCTTCCAGATCCAGCGGCGCTTTCTCTTCCATGTCAATATCCATCTTCGTGCAAGGGCCGACTCACTTGAATCGGACACAGTTACTGCAATGGACGACAACGAGGGTCCTTTCTCATGGATTCGTACGTGCCTGGCGTTTTACCCGTGCTGACCTGACGCATGTACACATTCCGCAGATGGACCGTCGATACACATGCGAATTTTCACACAAAACAGGTAGTTGTGGCGAAGCGATTGACCTTTCGAGTGAATAACAATCTGAAATGAATGGTTCCGTACATCATGCGAACATCTGTATGCCACTTGCAGTGTAGACGTACTAACATGTTGGTACCCAAAACAAACCACGAATTGCCACAAAAAGCCAAAATGACATGTCGACAGCGCTCAAGAACGATTCACAGCATCAAAACGCACACAACTGTAGCAATGAAATTCACTATTCTTCAGTGGCATCGGAGGATTTGTCGATATGGCTTCATGCTGATGTCCCCAATGCTGACTCCTGCTTGCAAACAGTTGTTCAGGCCGTCATTCTGCGCTCAAACGTCCAGAGCATTCAGGTATGAGAGCCTCTTTCTATATCCTGAGTGTGTAACCTTGCGACCTTTCATCCGCACGAATGATGACAGCATTACAACGTCTTGCCGGCTCCCGCGCGTAGCACTTCACAGCACGCGCCCGTCCGTAGATTGATGCTTCACATTGAACTGTATCACCTGCTAGGTGCTTCTGCACTAGACAACCGGTTTTCCGTGCGCATAAAATACAGCAGCTTTTATCTGCCCTAAACCGCGTTTCAGGATGTTTTGGCCACGACCAGCACCGCCTTTTCAACGCTGAAATTCACCGCAGCACTTCGCCATGTTTTATTACAACCGCGGCTAGACTGTTATTGATGCACGAGGTGCCTGAAATGCCTGTCGCTACTTTGGTCTTGGTATCTAGTTCCTGTATGCAACCATGGCGTGCCGCATCACAACGACAACAAACGCGCACAGTGATGATTCCAACCCTTCAAGCACGAGAATGTGAATGTGGTGCATATTTTGCGTCGGTGCGGCTCTTGTAGATGGCTGTTTTGAAATGTTGCATTTTCCCCACCGTTCTTTCTGATGTGTCTGTGGCAGCGGCGGAATATTGATGTACAACCTGGGGCTGCTTTCCGCTGGCACACATATTCTTGGACATATTCAAACTTGTCCTGAGGTGGCAAGAATGTACCAAATAGAGGCCGGTATCCTCTTGCTGATTTGCACGATTTGTACCAGTTTGTGAATGATCAGCTCGGCGATCCTGTTTGTGACGCGCACAAGTGCCCCAAGACGTTCTGTATACACCCCTGACATGACCGTTTTTTCACCCTGTATCTTGCAGTCACACCAGACCGTGTGCCTTGACGCAGCCAGCGCGCACCTCCGGGAAGGGTGTCATTCTGTCATCCCTGTGCGAAAGATTCCTACTCCTCACTCCTTCCGTGATAGCCTTACAGTTTCTTTGTGGGGTATTTCGAACGAACAATACTCGAGTGTCTTGTCGGAACAGCTACTTCCTGTGCACATGCATGGGGTCAGTGGAGAGCTGCCTCTCCTGAACGTATGTAGAGTTCACCATGCTGGACATGACCTCGTACAGCAGGATAGCTATCACTGCACTGCGTTGTTGAGTGCTGGCAAAATCATACGCATCGGATTTTCAGCCTGCTTGCTGCAGCAACCTCTTGTCATACAGGTTGCAAGCTGGCATCTTACTTGGGCATACGAGCGCGCCTAAATAGAGTTTGTGGTGGCTCTGTCCACAGAATATAAGCGTCATGCGTCGTCGAGGTGACGGAGAGGCAGTGGGTGCCCCGCCCAGACAAAGGCCATGTGTGGCTATGCCTGGGCAAGCTGTAGAAGGTGTGAGCTTGTTCATTCCCTCACACGCAAGCATTCCTGCTCATATGCGCATACATAGGCCCTTTACAGTGCGAAACTCGTGTTGACACGTGTGGTTGGTGCCTGTAGCACGTGGAGGTGGTCCTCCTGTTGCTGCTGGTGCTGCAGCTGGTGCTGCAGCTCCAGGACTGAATTCGAAGCTGACGACAAACGATGCGCTCACATACCTTCGAGATGTGAAAAATATGTTCACTACTCAGAGAGAAGTGTATGAAACTTTCCTGGAGATCATGAAAGAGTTCAAAGCCCAGACCATCGATACATATGGTGTCATCCAGCGTGTCAAGCAACTCTTCAAGGGCAACAAGAACCTTATCATTGGCTTCAATACGTTCCTACCAAAGGTACGCACGCATGTTCCCATGCAACGCATCAGGTGCATACCTGCTACTTGACCTCATCTCCGTTGTGTCGTGTGCCACAAGCATCATTCTTACAGGGCTTTGAGATTCGTATGGAGGACCTCCTGAGAGAAGAAGCACAGGAGCAGCAAATGGCTGCCGGAAAGCAGCCAGTCGAATTTGACCAGGCAATCAATTATGTGAACAAGATCAAGGACCGTTTCCGTACTGACGAGAGTGTATACAAGAACTTCCTGGAAATCCTGAACCAATACAGGAAGGCTCAGCGAGGAATCAAGGAAGTGTATGATCAGGTGCAGGTCCTCATGTCATCTCAGTGTGCAGCCAGAGACTGCACATGATGTCTGTGGCATGACCAGCTTGATGCGCCCACACGCAGTGTTATGTGTGGGCAAGCCTGCAACCTAATTCACTTCCATAGTAGGTCATGACCAAGATAGGCAAAAAGTTTGAGTAGTCACTAGCATTGTCACACTCATCGCTTACGCAGCAAGTGCATGTACATGTGCAGGTGGCTTACCTATTCAGAGATCATGATGATCTTCTGGAGGAGTTCACATACTTCCTGCCAGACAGTCAGGCTCCCCACAGAGCAGCCATGGAACGACAGCGCCTGGCTGCCGCGCAGCGCGAGCACGAGACCTGCTCCCGACGCCCCAGGGTCCGTTCTGATGCTGTACAGCCAGTACGTTCTCTGTTGCCTGGCGTGCCTATAAATAGAACAGTGATAGTTGCAGATCTAGTATCATGTATATGGCACTACATCATGATTTGGAGAAGTACCTTTGCGCTGTAGCGTTGTTGGAATTCTCACTTCGTAATCAAGCAGTTGTTGGAGTCTCGATGGCTGTTTGCTTTCTTGTGCTGACTACAAAGTCAAAATTTCAGTGTGATTGAGAAAGTTTGTGATGTTATGCTGCAGTATGACTTCCAGCGAGACTGCGCTGCCATGTTCGAGAAGATCCGCCGGCGGGTAGCCAACAGCACATGGAACGACTTCATGAAGGTCCTGATGATGTATGTGGACGGTATCATCGGCGAGATTGAGCTCCAAGACCTAGTGAGCTGTGTCATCGGCACTGCCTCAAACGACCTGGTGAGCATGTTTGAAGATTTCATGCGCAGGTGACCTCTTCTTCATCCTGTATGGCGGCCCCTGATTCTGCGGCGCATGCTCTGCAATATCTCCGTTGCTCTGGTACAGAGCATCTGTTAGGTGTTGTGTTGGAGATGGCTGCATATTCAGTGTTGAGCTCCGATTGAATGCAGGGCTCCAAATCTCGAGTTTGGTGAGGAGGTGATTGATGCCATCACGAAAGCAGTGACGAACAAAACTAGTTCTCACTACGCTGCCAAGGATAAGTACCTGCGATTGCCCATCAGTGAGGTTATTGACCCTGCTCGCTGTGAGAAACTGAGTGTTTCTTACATCCAGGTCCCAGCTGACTACCCCAAGCTCAACTTCAGTGCAAGGCATGTGCCCATGCTCTCCCTTGCTTCTGCACTGAATCAGTATATCTGGTAAATACACGAAATTTAAGGTCGTGAACCTGGACCGATGATGATCCATTCAGAAGACAAGCATATATCTGAACATCTGATTGACAAACAATGGCGTTCTGAGGTCCAGTTTCACAGTCCTAGCATCTGTAATTGCTTCAACATCAAGCAGCGTACTGTGTGCTGACGTTAGATGTGATAGATTTGTTGTTACGACTCTTTGACATCTGTCATGCGAGCAACTTGCGCAGCACCTGTTGAGAAGGAACACTGGTACAGGAAGAAGCTTCCTATTGAGCTGCAGCAGCTGCCTCTGAATAATAACTGGGTGTCAGTGACCCAAGGCTCTGAAGACTACTCCTTCCGCAGCATGCGGCGCAACCAGTTCGAGGAGGCTCTTTTCCGCATCGAGGATGATCGCTATGATCTGGAGCTCCTGATTGAGCGCAATAACTCTGTGCTGCGAGTGCGTTCCCTGCGCAATCACATGTAGTACATCCTTGCATGCAGGCCAGTGGGTGTGTTTTTCGTGCAACAACATGTCGAGCCCCGTAAGAGATTTCACATTTCGCAGAATCTGGCAATGGCATCTGTGGGTTTCCGAAGACCCATGAGCATCCATGGCGTCTGTAGTATGTGATAGGGTGTAGGGTGTATGTGCGTTTAGTTGAAGTGAGGTTCTTTCTATGCAGAAGGTCGACAGTCTGCTTGAGAAGCTGGCTGCCATATCCGATGAGATGATGAGCATACGGTTTGAAGAGGACGCTTTCACAACTATCCAGAAACGTCACATCTACACAGTGTATGGGTCTGGAGACCAGGCAGAGACAATGTTCAATGCTCTTCTCGGCAACCCACAAGAGGCATTGCCTGTTGTGAGAGACCGGCTCATTGCAAAAGGCACGGAGTGGTCAAAGGTGCGCTGCCCGACTCCTCCAGCAGACGTAAATATCTGGCAATGTGTACGATCCAAGGGGGCATACTGTCAGTTGCGACAGCATGCATGGGGGGGGCCATGTTGTGATGGGCTTTGAGTGGGCACAGCTTGACAGGCGGTGGACGCATATGCAGGTGCTTTCAGAGATGGAGTCTTACTGGCAGCGGCAGTTCAACCAGAACTACACACGCTCCCTGGACCACCGCAGTTTCTACTTCAAGGTGGTTGACAAGAAGCTTCTTGGTCAGAGGTACATCATTCAGGAGATCAAAGAGGCTGCAGAGCAGACACAAGCGCACCCGGAAGCAGCACTTGGCGTGCACACTTCTGCACCATCTGACATCAAGCTTCGGCCTCACCTGCTGCTAGACATGCCTGACCTGTACGCTCTGCTTTACTTTCTTTGCATGCGTGCGTTTAGAGCTGTGTTTACCCATGCTTGAAATCAAAAGGGGAATACTATGTGTCCTCAAATCTGCATCAACTTGTCTGCTTCTGTGATGCATGCCGTTTTCTGGTCCTTGTTATGAACTGATCAGTACAATTGCGTGACCACTCATCACTCGCAACTACTCACTGTCTGCATGAACTGCAGAGATGTGCATGGAGATGTTTGGGCTCTTGTCCAGATTGGATTTGTTGGATCAGAGTCCATCACCCAAGTAGAGCAGTTCTGGAGGCAGATCGTGCTGCCTTTCTTCGGGATCTCCAATCTCGACTCTGTCACACCTGAGTTTGGGCCACCATCTCCTGCAGCAACCGGAGACGTGGATCGTTGCGGTCCAGTGGACACCCCTGTGGACACTCCAGCACCATCACAGGACGCTTCCGGCGCAGTAGCAGGCGGAGCAGAGCAGAGCGGGGCAAGCTCCAGAGAGAATAACACTGCACCAAGCACTGGCGCTTCGTCCGAAGCTGTGGCAGAGGGTGCCGCAGCAAACACTTCTGCAGAGGTCACGCCATTCTCCAGCGGCCAAGACGCTGGTGGCAGCCCTCCTGCTGCGCCTCCAGCTGGATCCAATGGCCCAAGCGCGTCAGTGAGCGCCGAGGCAGCAGACACGGGCCAGAACGGCACAGTCCAGATGGAAGTGGACAATGTTGAAGGCATGCGCGGGGGCAACAGTGACGAACCAGAATCAGATGATGCAGAAATGGCCCCAGAGGTACCGGACCCTGGGCAGGGCGCACCAGCAGATGTGGATGAAGAAATGGCAGTGGACGACGAAGAGCGGGGAGCAGACGGTGGTGACGACGACGAGGATACTGGGGGCGACCCAGAGGCCTCCGAAGCCTCAAAGCTCGAGGAGAGTGACGTGGATGAGGTGGAAGAGAGTGGCACAATCTCCGGTGCCAAAGGTGCCAAAGCAGACGCCGTTGATGATGAGGATGATGATGAAGACGACCCTGCAGCACACGGCTTGCTCTCCTCGCCGTCAAAGCTTCCGATCGATTTCAACCATCCTGCCAAGGTGTGTAGCTAATATTCAACCTCTTGTTACGTTGTGATTCTGTGCCTTACATGTGGCTGTGTAGTGCTGTACAAGATTGTGCTGGACACCATTTGCCTTGTTTGCCTTGAAACAAGATTCACAATACACATCTGTCTTATCATTGAACGTCGCTGATCAGCGCTAGTGTACTCAGAATGCTATCGGTCTTCATTCGTTATATGAAGCAACGTTGAATAGTTGTCATGTTCAGGTCGGGCAAGATGGATTCCCACTGGAGCCATGCCCGGTTCGCTCACAGCCCCCTTCAGAGTTGCGTCCTATCAAGATTCCCGGGCAGCCAGAAGTGAAGGAAGTTCTGGAGCTGTATTGCAACGAGGCAATGTATGGCTTCTGGCGGCTGTACCACTACTGCTACGAGCGCCTGCAAGTGGCCCGCACCTGCATCCTCGAAAAACACGGGAAAAGCTCACGCACAGCAATGGTGTGACTTTGCAATTGCACCGTGCTTGGGCTCAGTTATCGAGTTGTTCATCAGCACCGCTGCTCTGCAAGCTGACGCATCAGTGTACATGCTGCCTGGCACTTCTCTCACTGTAACTTTTCACTTGCCACGTGGCAATCATAAGTGCTGTGTTGCTCACTGTTGACTTACATGCAGCAGGGCAGCTCAGATGTGGAGAAGGCTTCAGCAGGAGAGACCACCGCATCACAGCAAGGTTCAGGCGATGCAGGCCCTCCACAGGTGTCACCTCCTGGCCAGGGTGGCAACGGCTCATGCGATTCTGAAGAAGTCCGTGCCATGAGGAAGAAGTTCTTCCAGCTGCTGTACAGCCACATTGTGCACAAGACAGATGTGACCGTGTTTGAAGACACCTGCCGCAGCATGCTGGGTGCAAACTCCTTTGTGCTGTTCACGATTCAGAAACTGGTACTCAAGCTTGCCCGCCACCTGGCCAGTGTCATCGCGGTGCGCATCACCCTTGCGCTCCCTCCAGTCATTCCATCTGCTAGGAATGATGGCTGGTCCATTCCTTCCAGTCATGTTGGCTGTTTCAGTTTCTTGTGATAGTATCGAGTCATGGGTCAAGCAGGTTGTAATTCGTTTGAGGTGGTCAGAAAGAGTAAACACTAACTGCTTCACATGTGCAGGATGACTCATCTGTCAAGTTGATCAACCTGCACCACTATGAGAAGCGGCGCAGGCAGCCCGTGCACTGGTCTGTGAGGCTGGCCAACGCTGCACAGACGCACAACGAGGACCATGCCATCCGCCTTGCGTCCCGAGAGGATGGCTCCATAGCCGTGACGTGGGTAGATTTTGACCGCATGGAGCCCTCTCCATGGCCGTGTGACCCAGACGCCCGCAGCTTCTTGGACGCCTACATGAAGGTGTCTGAGTCGGACGTGGCAGTTCACCAGAAGCAACGTGCGTCCCTCATGTCTTTACCCCTTTCTATGATTATACTTACCACGCCTACATCTGTTGGTATGAGTTGTCCACACCGCCACGTGCACTGATATTCTATCTCTGAAGCGTTGATAGAGTGTGCAGGCAACTCTCCCACGCTCTTCCTTAAGCGCTCTCTCCACAGCAGCATTAGAAATTCAGATAGTGCAAAGCGCATGGAGCATTTGGGGAAGTTCTACATGCGCAATGGACTCGAGAGCAAGCTCAAGCAGGACGACGGCTCCAGTCAGGTGTGTGTGAGTCTGTGCACTGCAGAACGTTTCATGCTCATCACCATTGAACACCATTCCATACGTTTACATGCTCATCACCTGGCTTGCCTTCATTTCATGCTGTGTGACAGAGTGTGCGTGAATATGCAGAAAGATACAGCACCGACCAGCCGCAAAAGTGTATCAAACAGGAGATTTTCTTACAAGTTCAACTTTGTTCTCGATACAGAAGACGCCATGATGTGCTGCCAGAAGAGGAAGAGGCCCGTGCTCGATGCCAAACAGCTTGAGGTCGAACAGCGTAAGAACTTGCAGACTTTCCAGCAAAGACTCGTCGACAAGAACACACCTGCAGAGCAGCGGGTAGACCCTGGGGCTGCCGCTGCGGCAGTTAGGCCCCAGGCTCCCAGAGTGTAGGCAACATCCGCTGCAGGTCAGCGGGGGAGCGTGCACGTGTTCTTGAGTGAATGTACAATGTGGTTGGTGCAATGTGTGAGTGGATGTGTTGTGGGGTGAACAGCATAGCACAGGTCCTAAAATGCTGATCTACAGAAGCGTGCCTCCTGTGATATGAAACAGAGTCTGCCTGGTGATGGTGTCAAGGCAAAGGCTGTCTGGTACAGCCGGGGCCGTCAGTGTCTGTTGACGAGAATATGTGCCCCGCTAAAGTCTGCTGAGGAGTGTGTGGCTTGGAGAAAGGAGCGTTGGTTTGTGCTTTTGGCGTTTGCTGGTCAGAGCTGTGTGGAGGCGGTGCAGCAGTGAAAATGCCAGCGTGGTTGCTCCCTGTATGTAACGAACAAGGGATTCTGACTTGAACAAGTTTACATAAAATAAAGTTCTGTGGGTAAAGGTTCACTCACTGTGGGTGAAGGTTCACCACTTCTGAATCTTGGTGCGGTACCTGGCAGCGAGAATAACGTTGTGAATCAGAGCTGCAATGGTCATAGGACCGACGCCCCCGGGCACTGGTGTAAGTGCACTCGCCACCCGAGAAACATCTCTTCTTGCCACATCCCCTACAATCGTGCCTTGCTCTGTGTACTCTCCGGTCCCTCCACCAGAGGCATCTGCATTGTCGTGTGGAACGATGTTGATGCCCACATCCAGCACAGTGCTCCCTCGCTTCACCCAGTCCGACCTGAAGCACATCATATTCAAACCACAGATAGTACTACACCACAAAAACCAGCAATCCCTTCAACAAACAGCACGTGCAACGCAGGAGTGCCATACCTGACCAACTCCGGGTAACCAACAGCAACCACCAATATGTCAGCCGTCCTTGTCAGCGCAGCCAGCTGCATGTCATCCCATGCACCAGCCTTGGACGTCGGACAAGATGCTCCCCAAACCCGCTCTTGCAACACTTCTGACAGCTGCCTGAGCGAGTCTTCAGCTGAGTCCGACTGTGAGGAGAACGAGCATGCACTGCTGCCACTGCCACTGCCAGGCCCAGAACTCAGCTCGTGCAATGCTGGTGCACGTGCACCGCGCCTCGCAGACACGCCCTGCACACTGTGCACCGCGGTCTCATTTGTGCTACATGATGCTGATGCAGTAGCTTCATTCTGCCACTATTCTAGCACCATTCTGGACTCCACCGCACTGCACTAGAACGACGTGAAACGATGCGGCGCAAGCCTCTGCAGCACGCACTGTGACAGACAGATCTGCTACTCAGGCGTCTGACATCACACCTCGTGGTGTGCCACTCCTTCTGCATCCTTAGTGAGACTCTGTGACGCCCCGGATGTCCTTTCCAGCACCCCAGCCGTTGCTGTGGTGTTGCCTACTGGGCCATCTTTCAAGTTAGGCATACTGGCAGGCAGCCAGTGTGAATGGCCTTCCTTGAGGTTGCTGCCAGGGCTGTATGGCCCTGGAAGTCTGGGTAGGCATGCATCTGCACGCAGCTGTGCACGCTGCTGGGGCGCTGTGCGGTCCTTGAACAGGTTGTCATATGCGATCCTGTGGCACACCGTCACCGTGCCCGCCCCCGCATCCCTCAGCAGCACTGAAAGAGGCGTGCCTACAATATTGGAGTCTCCCACCACCACCACGTGCTTCCGCTGCACGCAACATACATTTCAGCAACAGACACGCACAGACTCATGGGCCCTACTCTGAGGACGTCTTTAACGCGCACACATGCACATACACATTCTGCGCTACCCCGCGTGCGCGTGTGTGTGTACACGCACGCATGACAGCCAGACCCAGCTGCCCTCTTGTGGATCACCCCCAACACTCTTCAGGCAACATGAAACCATTGGTTGTCTGGAAAACCCCCTGTAACATACAATGTGACCCGCCGTAACGTGTGCTCACGCGATGGGAGTGCGGAGGCAAAGAGAGTTCAAAATGCGTACCGACACGGAGATGTCGTAGCGCTTCAGCAGCTGCATGCAGCCGAGTGCTGTGGCCGGCACAAACCTTGGGGGTGCATTACGGGCTAGCATGCGGCCCATGTTCAGAGGATGGAAGCCATCCACATCCTTCCTGGGGTCCACACGCTCCATGACATCATGCTCGTTCACATGTGGAGGTAGAGGAAGCTGCACTAGCACCCCATCTACCTCTGAATCCGCACATGCTGCATCAATTGCTGCATACAGCTCCTCTTGCTCCACAGTGGCTGGCAACCTGACTACCTTGGACGACACGTGCATCTGCAAAGGCATTCTGGGCTGACCCACACTGCAGAGGAACCTTATCTGCACCCAACCAAAGGCAAACTGAAAGCAGTACTATATATGGGTTTGAAAGGGAGATCACCTGCTCGCATGCCTCCTCCTTTTTGCGCACATAAACACTTGCATCTGGGCGGTCCCCTACATGTATCACACAGAGGCTAGGCGCCCTTCCCAGGGCTTTCGTCACCTCTGTAACGGATGGCCGTAACTCATGCAGCCACGCGGCGCTGCATTCCCTTCCGTCTAGTGTGATGGCTTGGCCTGGAGTGTGTACATCAACACCAGCCTGGGCTCCATCTCCAGGGATAGGCTGAGGCCCCTTCTGATCTAAGTGTGTGTCTGCAGTCTTTAGACAGGCATGCGTAGGCCCTGGCACAGAGGAACCAGCAGCTGTTGTGATCGTGACACAGTCCTGCTCATGACCTGTGCATCTCTGCGCTCGCTCATGGTTCCATGACTTTCTGTTCCGGGGCGCGCGTGTGCAGGCTGTAGACGCCTTATAGTTGCGTGTAAACACGCTCCTGCAGTTCATAGCCTGTGTTCGGGAAACTGATGACGTGTGCAACAGTCACAACGTGTTGCGATACCAAAGGTCGGCGTGCGCAAAGGAGGCAGGATCAGGAGTACCATTGATGACTATTACCTTACAGGCTGTACGCATTCATCGCTGGCGTGAAACAGCGAGTCCGACAGAAAGAGTTGTGTGAAACGATATCTTTGAAGCGCCCGAGAGCAATACCACGCTATTTGCCCCCCCCCAGCCATGTCAAGATAATACCACCGCAAGCTCAATCTCCGCAATCGTCCTGAACTACTGCGGGGTGCGTGCGTTAGGTTCTCGACTTCCGGGACCCTTGGCTACTGAGGAGTCCGGCTGGCTGGACAAATTCTTGTCCTGAATTGAGCAATTCTAGCAACGACTTTGAATCACTGTGAATTCTTGATTCTGTGACGTGCATGGAGTTTCGAACTTTGGTCTATGTTGATAGAAAGTCTGTCTCCCGCAGCAAACACACCAAAATACCGCCGCAACTACAGAGAGACACGGCAAGCGATGGACGAAGGAGCAAGTGAAGTGTTAGTGGCTATGTCGCGCAGTGGATAATGCTGGGGGATGCTTGGATAGCTGTTGGAGAGGTGATTCACGCCACATTCAGGACTATAAGGTGTCCTGAGATTCCGAATCGAACAGGGGCCCGAAAGAAATAGGCCGTCAGTGGGGTGTGGAGGTAGATATACTTTTGCAAACTGTATTGGTGTTGAGTACGCCATTTGTGAGTAGAAGCTGCATTTATGAGAAGAAGCGGCGTTTTGAACAGTCAAGATGTACAAGAGGCGCGATTGGATATTTACGCACAATCCCGACACCGGGGCTATCTCATCGGACTCTGGTACGATTATGTCGATTAAGAGTGTGCCAGCAGGGCTGCTGGGCGTGTGTTACTGCCACTGGGGATATTCAGCACTCACCTTCTCGTGACGGCCATCTGTCGTCGCTGTTAGCGCTCCTAACTTCGGGCGACGAACCGACACAGTTCCTTCTTGAATGAATTTTTATATGTAGACGGTGAGTCCGAGGACGCTGGAGATTCAGAGGCAGCAGCAAGCGGTGTGCTCCGCTCGTCACTCAGCTGTGCCAATGCAGGCCGCTAGCTTTTTGCCACACACCCACACAGTAGAAGTCTGTCATACAGATTCCGATGACCTTACAGACGGTGCTAGTGAGGATGAGTCGGAGGTTGAAGAGGAAGCGAAGCAGAGCATGGAGCAGCTGCAGGTACGTCGGTCAGCTGCTACCTTGAGTGCATTCACAATCGACTCTTCACCTGCATACAATATGAATTTTAAACTACAGATGTGCTGTGTATGCAGGACATGCTGGAGGATAGTGATGATGAAGGGGATGCACAGCCCAGGGAGCAGTTACTCAAGGCACCCAGAAGTAGGTCACAAGCAACGGGCGGCGGTAAGACAGCCAGTTTTGAATTAGAAGATCAGAAAATGGCATGGCTCCAAGCAGAGGGTTCTGAGAGGCCTAAGGGCGTCCCTCTTCGATGCCTTCTTTGCAAGGACAAGCTATTGGTCAGTGCTGGTACGCTGATGGCACTTGACAGCGGTTCTCAATGCCCTCATCATGTGTGCCCTCATAATGTGTTCAAGCTTTTCAAGTGAGCTCTGATGTAAACATGCAGATGTATTCCGGCAGCATCTCACAAGCAAGGCACATATCACAAGCGCGAAACGCCGTGGCATCCAGGACGACCAGTTGAAGCAATTAGATAGCATTGTTGAGGCCTCGAGTGTTCGACCACAGGCAGCAGAAGGCACAGAGACACATGCACAGCGCTTACAGCGTTTTCAACAGGTGTGGAATCATGACACAACTCCTGAATTAGAGAGTTCAGTCATCTTGTCAAACCATTTCCCCTCAGAAAAACGGCGAGGCATACACGCTTGCTGCAGATAAAGCAAGCCCTGGACATGCAATCAGGAAGTCAGAAGCGGGCAAGGAAGCCATCAACACCGTGCAAGGCATCGTCACAATGGAACCAGAGGTGTAAACAGGAAGGGTCAGAATCACAGGGAGCTCAGCAGCAGGGTGAAGGCACGGCTGGTCAGTCAGGAGAGAAGCATGGTCGGAAGGAGAAATCAGCTGGTGTCAAGAGGAAAGGGAAGCCTGGAAAACGCCAACGGCAAGCATTGAAAGCCGCTGCTGCCGCCACAGGCACCAGTAGTGGCCAGGCGTGTGGCACCCAGGCGTAGGGTGCGAGTGCACCGTTAAATTGGCATTGGCAGAGCATGCATTGAATCAGTGAAACTGATGCAGCATGCCCACGTGCGCACCCTCAGTTATGAATCACAAAGCAGGTAGATTGGCAAGATTGTCCTTGGTTACGATTGATGGATTTTGTGTAAACTGGTGATACACTCCATATCAATACCCTGTGCATCTCAGCAACCAGAAAGGGGGCAGTCTTGTTGCGTACGCCAACGAGTCTGTCTCCCAAAGTAACCATTGCGGATGATTATCATGGAGTATGTCTCCTCAAGTGCAGTGTGCTGCTCATTGACAATGGTGGCCATCCAGGGGCGCACTCCATAACATAGCAGGAGATCCGCCTGTAGCACCTCTATAGCACCCAGGGCAAGTGTGGCAGAGTCAGCTGTCTGCGGCTCTGGTTATGCAAGCAGCTGCTTATGTGCACATTACCTGCATGTGTGGGTACTACGCGCAGCCTCTTGTCGAGGAGCAGGAGCATGCGTGAAAACTTTGGAATGAGAGATGGCCTGTAGCAGGGTGTGACCATGGTTGCTCGGAATCATTGAGTCCGGTATGATATCGCGTTGGCCGATTCTGTTGTTGAATCTCTGGGGTCAACAACCTTGCAATTGCTTCCCCTTATTCCATGGAATTCTAGCTGTCGCCGGTAGATGCATGCATGTTGAAAGGACGGGCATCTGACAATCTGGGAACGGAGAAGCATGGTAGCAAACACATCATCATTTTCGGTTCATTTTTGACGCCAAGATTTTTGAAACGATTGCTCACAAACGCCATAATTGGGTGTGGCTAGATGTGGGAGCACAAGGAACTGGTAGGACGCCCCATACTGTTCTCTTGTAGGTATGCCAGATTCGTTGGGGCAAATCGAGTACATGTGAAGAGCTTTGCGCCATGATCTCTCGCGTGCGGACCATCACTTTCCACCACTGCCTTGTCCCTGTTCAAGCAGTCACCAACAATCTAGAAGTGTTTGAGGATGTGCGCCAATTGTGCCGTAAAGTAGGAGATTGTGATGTTGAAGCCTCACAAGGTGCGCTTGTGTGCACGAATGACCTGCAGCGAGAGCCCGCGCGAGATATCTTGTGCGCGCAAAGTGACCAACTTGCTGTTTATCGTGTTCACCGTCCAAGAATGTGACCCGGTGCAGGGCATGTGTCCATTGCGAAAGCAGCGCTTTCTCTTGGCATCAATGATGCCCATCTGTCTGCGATGCTGGAACTGGTCACGTTCTTTGCGGAAGATGAAGCTAAGCCTTATCTTCAGGCTCTGCATCAGAAAGTTCATGTTTTTGGACTATGTACCATGCTGTTTATTCAATTCTTGGGCAGGCACCTCTTTGATTCCAGCTCAAACGACCACTGGCCCACTTTTCAAGAACGACAAGATGCCGCTGTGGAGCAAGTGGAACTCAACAAGTCCACGCCCTCAAGATCAAGGCCGTCAGCGTCCAAGTCAGGTGTAGTGATCTGTGCATAACTCCTCTGCATTCTCAACAGCTGGCAGTTTCCTGGAGCCCATGCAACTCAACTTGTATCATCACCGTCCTCAGCTTTTTCATGTATTCATCCAGGATATTTCAGTAGAGTCTATTCCAAGCAGTGCAGCATCTGTAGGTTCTGGCCCAACGAAAGCACATCGACTTCATCTCAAGCTTGTGATCAGGCAGTTCAGGGCTGTAGAGAAACGGTTAGCTTCCTTGCTACTGAAGTACACTTCTGCTTTCTTGGACCTGCTCGCGGAAATGAGAGATGTGATGTCTATCACGTCAGAGATCATGCCTTGCTACAGCCTGCTGCTAGAAGGTCCAGATGGCAAGCAATTTCCCATGGAAACGGTGCGAACACACTTTCCAAGGATCTTGTTATATCCTCGCATCACCTTTGCAGTATTGTTCGGATTCTGTTGCTATCTATCATGTCGAGCGTTGATTTGTCACCGACTGATTTCCGAGGCAGCTGATTCAAGAACATGTTGCAGAGTCCTGCCAGCATGCCCATGTCAGCGCAAGAGTGCAGCGAAATCATTCAACCACACCTTCAGGCAGCGTTTGCTGCTGCACAGGGCGCTTATGTGTCGTCATCTAGCTGTGTGGAGGAAGGCAACTCTCGTGAGTTGGACATCGCAGTGTCAGATACATCTCTAGATTGTGAGTCACCACGGCCTCCTCCTGGCGGCTCTGGGCTGGGGCGCTCATGGGGATCGGAGGATATTATTGGAGCATGCAGGACCACTGTCCTGCGAGGAGAGACCGACGTGTCAGGGTCATCACTTGCCATTGTTGGTTGCCACGAAGCTTCAATATATGTGCTGGCACCTCTGAAGCACGTCCTGGTTTCCTGCTGTGTGGACTGCACCATTGTGGTGCGTGCTGTCTGTATTGTGCCGTCACCAAGGGCGACGTCTCTGTATATTGCAGTTGCTGCAATACTACTTGTCCGTGTTCACTTCTGAGAATGAATGTCACATTCTGATCTGGAAACCGCATTTGCAGATTGGAGCATGTGGGGGTTCATTGCGGATGGAGCAGTGTGAACGTATGCAAATAGTGTCTGCTGCAGTGCGCACCACGATCGCAACTTGCCGCGACAGCACTATGCACATTGCATGCAACACACAACCACTGTTGTCAGGTGATAATAGATTCATCCAGCTGGCACCCTTCAACACTGCATATGAACACCTGCCTCGACATCTCCGCTCAGCAGGGGTGGCACGGGTGCCATTCCACTGGAGCAATCCCTTGGCGTTCTCCCGGGAACCTTGCAAGGTATGCATGGCATTCTTTTCACCGCGTCATTCATGCTGTTGCAGTTATATTCTAAATCATACTGATGGGTGTGAGCTGTATGCATAGAATGCATGGATGTGATGCCTGGGAGTGTTGGGCAGTTGGGTGCGTGCAGATCGAGGTTGCTGCCTGTTCAGGTGAAGATGAGAGCGGGACCTGCTGATGGTGGGGCGACTGGGCCGGTGTGCTTGATGCCCCCGGACGATTTCCTTCCTTTCATGGTGCCATTCAAGGGAGGGCCTGGACCATTATGTGGAGGTGCATGCTCCGAGACGTTCCAATGGTCGGTGGACAGCGACTCGTGCGGCTCTCTCATCGCTGCCCGTGTGCACAGCTCAAGATGCTGTACCGTAGTTGCACTAAATTTTGGTTCCAGCGAGGTGTTTGTTGGGACCGAGAGGGATTATTTTTAATCCCTGAAAGAGATTATAGTTTAGGGCTGCAGGTATCGGTACCATATTGACAGTGGCCCAGTATTTGGTGCCGCTACAGTTCATTTTCTGTTAGTCATTGAGCTTGCTTGCAGGGAGTCCTCGCGAACATGCCCCACTGCAAACCCTGATGTGTTTGCACTGCCACCTGCATACAAGACTGCCCTGCAGAACAAGATTCAGAGCGTCTCTCGCCTCCGTGCAGCAGTGAAGGCATCCTTTCTGGACTCTTCCTGCAAGCAGGAGGTTCAGTCCGTCATCCAGGCGTACTTCAAGGATTGGCTGAAGTCATCGAACAATATACGCCAGGTGCAGTGCGAACCTATTTGTATTTCTAGTCTATGTATAGTGCACTGGCTTAATTGAAATCAGCTTGTGCTGTGTAATGCAATTCTGGAGTGTGTCTGTAGGTGTACGACCTGGCGCGTTTGGAGAGGGAGCTTG
This sequence comes from Ulvella scutata, assembly GCA_032359135.1. Taxonomy (NCBI): domain Eukaryota; kingdom Viridiplantae; phylum Chlorophyta; class Ulvophyceae; order Ulvales; family Ulvellaceae; genus Ulvella; species Ulvella scutata. The sequence continues at coordinate 92,714 of JAUMHD010026772.1, forward strand.
CACGCTCACACTCAAGGCACAAGTCTCGTGATCGCAATGGGGACAGCTCCCGGAGACGTAACCGAGAGCGTGACCGCTTGTCCACCGGGGGTTCTAGTGGGGCATCGCACACTGGGATGTCACCTTTGAGCACATCAGACTCTGCACCTATTTGACATGTTGTTGAAACCCAACAAAACTGCATCTCCGTGATGCTGCACTAGTAGACTGTCCGTCGCGTTTTTCTGCTTTCCGTTCATGTCGGCCTCTTCTTCAAGATCACAATGCATGACGTGCGCGATGAATGATTTTAAGAATTGTATTGTTGGCAGGCTTTTGTGCACTCCAGCACATGCAAGCAGGGGAATCTGCTGGGTACGTTGAATAGACAGAATGCTTGCTTGCAACAACCTGTAAACATCTATCCTGTGCTCTGCGGGCAGTGTCCTGTGTAATGTCGTGAGAGTTTCTGTATTCAGATGTGACACATGCTGCCTGGCAGTGGTGCTGGCGGTGAAGCCTTCTTCCCATTTCCACAATTGATTCGGCACCACATGTGCCCTATGTAAACTTATTTTTGTTCTGTGCACAGAGTGTCGCATGCCGTAGTGTATACGATCTTACACACTTCTTATAGGAGCACACATGTGTGTACATGTTCAAGCATGCATGGGCAAAGCCCAGTGTGGTGACCTTCGTGAATCAAGGTCATGAGCTGGTTCCTGATTCAAAATAATGCTAGATGATGCGACTGTCAGTGCACAATTCCTGCAGGAAATAATTCACGCCGTTGCCCGTGTAGTAATGTGTGTATAGAACACGCGCGGTGCAGGTGTCTGGAACCAATCAAATAAGAAGCGTAGGCAATTTAGGAACAACTGTACGATCTGCAGTTCATTGTTAATCGTGTGGGGTGCGCCTGAAAGAGATGGGCTGCTGCTCACGGGAAGATAAGGATGGACCGCAGGTACGCTGTCTCTGGGTCTCCTAGGTAACATGCACCGCACTTTCAGGAATAATTCATTCATGCATAGCAGGGTATGGTCACTGAAGGACGGGGGTGCACGGACATCATTTGCCTCCTCTTGTTCGGACTCTTCTGGGGAGGTATGGGCTTTGTGGGCTACGAGGCCATTGCAAAGGGTTCTCCGGAACGTATATTGTATGGTTTAGATTCGTATGGGAATTACTGCGGCTCCTTGAATGTCAGATCTGACAACATAACAATTGACCTGCGCAAGGCTACGAAACTTTTGTACCTGAACCCTCTGGAGCTGTTAGATACTGCAAACTATCAGTATGCAACCGCTGTGTGTGTTGAATCGTGCCCAACGATTAGCACTATCTGCAACACCTCTAGTCTCCCTTGCACACAAAGCAGCCAGTACGTCTGTCCGTACTACGCATACAGCCAATTCGGAAAGAATAGCTCAGACGAGCTCGGCATTCTATCTACCAAGGGCCCCGCCTCAACGGACTGGTGGGGTGATCTTCTGAACTATGGAGGAACGACATGTGTGGACACTGTGTTCCTCAGCGGTGTGCCTTCAGAGGTGGCAGATGCAATGAACGCAACATCCAGCTGTGGATCATACTACCAAACAACCTCCATGTACCCTGGGGAAGGTCCCTGCTCAGCTGTGTTTTTCGAAACAACTGAGTTCATGCACCGCTGTTACCCGATCATCCCAGAGGCGGCTCAAGGAGCTATCGCAAGTGTGGGTACAAGCGGCCTCTCTGCAGTGCCAACAGCTGATATCACTGGGGTGCGTGCTCCTTCTGCTCGATAGAAAGACAATTTCCAGCGTTTGACAGAGGCGGATGTTGCCAGTGTTTCAGTGCAGATCAAATGTGCAACGCTGTGCTGTCTTTGGATCTTACCAAATGGTTCTCTTTTACTCAGTGCTGGTGATCCATGGTGCAACACACTTTGCTATGCTTGGCACTTTCAAGAGACCTCAGTAGCGTGCAGCAACGCAGCGGGTCTTGTGCAGATTGTCGACCGCATCAGTCAGCTTGCTGACGGTGGGTTCAATACGTACGTAACAGATGCACAACGAGGGTTCACCATCATCCTTGCGTGTGGGCTGGGTGCAGCTTTGGTGATGTGCTTGCTCTACATGTTCGTACTTCGCTTCTTTGCTGGAGCCATAGCTTGGACAGTGGTGATCCTTGTGAACCTGCTTTTTATCGTTGCCACCATACTTGCAGCTTACAAGAGTGGCCTGCTTTCCACAGTCCCGGGAACAGATGGCCTCTCAGATGTTCTTGCAGCCACAGGAAACGAACTTGCAGGTGTGTAGCTTGTCTTGGCATGGTTTGGTTGCACTGATGCTGCAATCACAACTGATCATGCACTGACTCAACATGATTTGACCGAATTAGCCGCCGCCTGCATAGCCGTGTGAGTGCAAACAAGTATGACACTGAACCTTCACTGTCTGGGCGTTTATGGCATTGTAATATCACGTTGGCAAGCACTGATGGAATCAAGATTACTGTTGCATTTTGTCAGTGAAATGACTGATTTCACCCTTCGCAGAGGGGTGGCCCCTCACACACGCATCAGTACTGGCAGCAAGGTGCTGCACATCACAAATACACTGTCTTTACTGCAGCTGGCAACTTTAATCTGCCGCAAGTTGCTGTTTTTGGGTGTTTGATGTGTGATGCCATCTCCAGTCACATGTACCCCTTGATCTGTTTCTGTTGTGTAAACTACTGAAACATTCAGAGTATGGCCATTGATGCACAACTCATCCTCTTCTACATTTTCCGTCCGTCTGAAGCCCTCAGAGTTGCTCTTGCCGTTCCCAAGGTGCAGGACACTCGGTGGCTGCGATCTTCGGATGTCCTGCCACCTGTTCTCCTTGTGTTGCAGGCAATTATCAAGTGAGCATGAAGTACATGACGTACATACTCTGTGCGCTAACTACCATATGCATCATCATGACTCTGCTGATGATCCGCCGCATAGCTGTGGCGGTGGCGTGCCTGAAAGTTGCGGCGGCTGCCATCGGCACCGTCCCCTCGCTCATCTTCTTCCCCCTCATCACCTTCTCTGCAACGATGCTCCTCTTCATCTACTGGGTCATAGTATTCGCACACCAGTGGAGTGCTGGCACTGTCGTTGAGGTGATGCGGCAGGCCGCTGAGCCCAGCTCTCAGTACTCGCTGACATCGCTGTACGAAACTTCTTCCAACAGCACAGCCAGCCTCGTGACCTCCCTCTTGCCAGCTGCTACCAACACCACTTCAGCAAGCCTCTCATGCTATGAGGATAGCAACTGCTACTATGATGTGAAGTTCAGCGCTGAGCAGCAGGTGCGGCCCTTCGATTACAGGCCGGTTGTTGGATTCGACGCGTATGATGAGGGGGCTCAGTGAAACCAGCTATCAACATGCCTGCGAAGTGATGTGGTGGCTGAATGTGCACGTCAGACAGTGCAGATGTTCTTTCAGGCTTGGTTACACATCTTGTGGGACATACACCTGTGTGCTGCAGTACATGTTTGCATACCACTTGTTCGGCCTTCTATGGACTAATCAAGTAATCAACGGGTTCGGGTACATCGTCATTGCCCACAGCGTTGGACAGTACTACTGGACTCGTGGTCTCAGATCTGATATGACCACATTCCCTGTTTTGACGGGGCTCTGGGTTGCAACCAGATACCACATTGGCAGTGTTGCGTTCGGCGGATTCATTGTGGCTGTGATCCAGTTCGTGCGGCTGCTTCTGGAGTACATGGACCGGAAGACAAAGCAAATGCAGAAAGGGAATCCAGCAGCACGATGGATCATGTGCTGCCTCAGATACTGCCTGTGGTACGATTTACTTCATAGCCACATGCTGAAGGAACCGCAAACCTCGTAGCTTTACCTTTGGCTTCCATTGCAAGGTGTTTTGGAATGTGGATCTCGAACATGGTGCTGCAAACTGAACCTCCCACAAGAGGCCAAGCAGACTCCCGCACGGCACTGATGTAATATCAGTGATATTGGTATCCATCCATCGCCTGCAATCATGCTGAGCAGCAGGCCTGGATTGGAAATTTGTGCTGCGCCCACCCTGTCACAGTGTCCACAGTTGCACCTTTCAGTCCAGGTACCTTGAGAAAGTGATGAAGTTCATCAACCGCAACGCCTACATCATTGTGGCAGTGAAGGGCTACACTTTCTGCGGTGGTGCCATGCGGGCTATCAAGCTCATCATACTCAACGTGGGCAGGCTGGCAGCTGTGAACGTCATCGGTGACGCCCTGATCTTCCTTGGCAAGCTCTCAGTGGTCATGGCATGTGGCAGCCTTGCATTCTTGATGACAGACATGGCAGACTTCTCCAAAGTTGACAGCCCCAACTACCTGAGCTCCCCAATCATTCCGGTGCTGCTGACCATGCTGGCAGCTTACATGGTGGCTTCTGTTTTCTTCGCGGTATGTCATGTATAAGCTCATCTGTGTTGTTTGTGGCACTGTGATAGGGGGCACGTTCTTGCACTACATACAGCAGAGGTGAACGTTGGTTTCATAACGCAGGTGTATGAGATGGCAGTGGACACAATCCTGCTTTCATTCTGTGAGGACTGTACTTCAAACAATGAGGTTCCTCAATTTGCTCCCAAGCTGCTGATGAGTGCGCTCGGCAAGGCCAAAACGTTCCAAGATCAGCAGGAATCCAAAGCAAAAATAGCAGACAAGAACAATGCGCCTGCGTAAATACAGCAGGCCTGTAGTGTCTACTTGTTTACCGGATTCAAAAGCATGCGATCGGCGCACTGCAAAAGTGTGTTGCGCTGTCAGCATCGGAACCTGCCAAGGCCGTTGTAGAGGCAGCAGGCCGTGCTACTGCACGTTGCGGGCGCAACAGAACCCAGTATCAGTGTGGAGCATTCATCCGTCATTATATTATGAATGTTTGTTGACATGCTCAAGGTCTGATTTTTAAACTGACGCCGTCTGCTGTACCGTAACTTACAACACATCTAAAAGATTATCGCCAGACAGGGTTTGCTCGTCACGTCACCATTCAACAGGTACCAGAAAGCAGATGCTGTCATACTGTGATGTATACTACAAACAAGCCATATAAGTATTCTTAGAGCATCCTTGTGTCCTCATGTTGCTGGTGGATTTCGCCGACGTTGCCGTAGATAGCGCCGGGCCTGACCTCTTCTTGACTGCTGACCACACATGCCCTTGGTGGACGCTTCGCACCCTGTGATGGAACCTAAACACATGTCGCATCAACGCACACTGTAACCGAAGTGCAGAGTGCTATAGACTGTAGGGTGGCAGAGAGCAGGGACCTTGGCGACGGTGGCAAGTATGCTGCGCATCGCCTGCGCAGTTAAGTCGGCGGCAACCTTGGCTTTGACAAGCACAGATCTTGCACTTTGTATAAGTCAACACTAGCAGCAGACATTTCGAAGCCCTGATCTTCGTCAGGAGTGGGTTCAGCAGCTTTAGCAATGGGGGGGGGGTTATTATTTACTGGGTTCAAGCGCGAGGCAAAACCTCCGTCACCCCAATGCATGCCCGGGTGCACGTCATGTGCAGAAGGAGACGGATTCATTCCTCTGACGCCGGCATGTGTCCCGAATCTCCGCCTGATCCTAGCAGTTCGCGTTCAGTACTGAAGGAGGGCCATGCGCAGGGGCAGTTCCGCACCCCCCACGCCGCCCTGGCCGGACACACGACAGGCAGGTTGATGCATATGATTCTGCCCACAGCACGATTTCTTCACCTTACTTGTCACCTTGTTACCGAGAGGGTTTCTAGGCAGAGTTGTCGTTTGGCGCGGTCTTTTGATTGAGGGCCTTCGCAGCCGAGGACGCAGCCATGCATATTCCGGCCATGTGGAATCTGTGTATAGCTGGGGGGCACGTGCCCTGCCCATCCTCAGTAAAGCTCTCTGTTGGCTCTGGAAGGGATGTGCCGTCTGGTCATGTGCTTCTGCCCATGCAGGTGCCCATCATCATCATGACCTGATGGCGCCGTCATCCAGACTGCATGACTTGAAGGCTCAGATCATCCTGTCATCATCAGATGCCCCATCGCGTACCCACTATAACTCGGCCACTGTGTGCCGGCACGTAAAATAGTTGAGATGCTGGGGAATTCTTCATTCCCTTCTTGCGCGGCACAGTGATCACGAATTGTTTCCGCTCATGAACAATCAATGACTCAAGAACGTCGCTGATATTCCGGTGAACTAGCAATTACAAACATTTCCTCAAACTCATGGCATCTCTTGTGCCAAAGATTGCGAAGGGAGTCTCTCTCTACACTTCAGGTGCGCGTGCACTGCTTTGAAGAAACAAGCGAGCAACCACGTCATATTCAAGAGGGCTTCAGCCACAGCAGCCCACAGGACAGGAACAGTCGGGCTGCTATTGTGCTAATTTCTTTACCCTGCAACAATAGGACGTGCTGCAACTGGCACATCGCGGTGTTCGCAGATGCTCCGGAACACTCCACGTTTGTGAGCACCCAGCCAGTAGCTGCGCCGAGACTCATTGCATCGTCGCCTGAGCATGTGAGCTGCAATGTCGCCCTCAGTCAGTAGGTGGTAGGGTTGGCCGCAATCAGAGCATCCACTGTTGGAATTTCTTCCTTGAATAGATACCGGTCACATGTGCAAGTACAAACTGCCCTGCCTGTGGGTTACGTACGCAGTTTTCAATACTCTTGCACGTTTTACGCCACTCCAGACCTTTATGTTCCCGTACAAGAAGGCCGAAGCTATTGTGGCACCAAAATTGCGTTCAATGATTCAGTGTAGCTATGAACAGAAGTGACACCTACCATGAGTTTCATGGTGAGACAGCTGCATTGACCGTCCTGAAGCAACATGAGCAAATTCCCAACAGTGCATAAATCTCTAGGCATACGCGTACACGTGCAGGGACCCCCAATGGCTGGAAGATCTCCATCCTGCTGAAGGAGCTGGGGTACCCCCACGAGATCAAGCCCATCAGCCTCACCAACAGTGAGCAGAAGGCGCCTGAGTTCCTGAAAATAAATCCTAACGGCCGTATACCAGCGATAGGTGCTCGCATCTCCTGCACTTGTCATCATATCAAAGCTTCTGTCTTGCCCCAACCACATCAATGTAAGCTGCCAAGTGGAGAGGAAAACACAGCAGGCGGTGGTGGGGACTTTTTTTTATCTCCTCTGCAGCAGCCCTGAAAGGAGACCAACCATGTACTCTTTTGGCCCACACTTGAGGCCCACACTTGAGGCCCTCCAACGGCTGGCAACTGTGTGGCAGGCCCGCTGCCCTCGCTTGCTCCTGTGATGTGCCTGCAGGCTGTGCAGCAGCACGGCGTATGCAAGCAAGGCAACGACTTGTGTGTGCTGTGCTGTGCTGTAGTGGCTGCTGCATGCATGCGGACGGTGGCGGTGTGGTGCAGTAGACCACGACAACGGAGACTTCCCCGTGTTTGAGAGCGGCGCTGTCATGATGTACCTGGCTGAGAAGGCCGGCAAGCTGTACCCCGCAGACTGGAACAAGCGCTCTGAGGTCCACCAGTGGCTGTTCTTCATGAATGCTGGTACGTGCGGCCTGCATCGTGATGCGCTGCTAATGCTCATGCTCATGCATACGGCCACCGCTTGCAGCCCTGCCACCTCACCGCCTGTATGTGCGTGAGCATGGTAAGCTACAGAACGCTGTGTAAGTATGCATGAGCATTGGGGCCACTGTGCATGACCTGACAGAGAGGGCGCGCCCCTGAACACCGTGGGCTGCCCGGCTGACGCAGCGGATGAGAGTGAGGCTGCGCTGTGCTGCTCTGTCCGCCCCTGTGCAGCTCTGCCATTGTTGTAACACAGGCAGTCTACCCCAAGCACTTGTCGTCTGAGCTCAGGTGTCCAGTGGTTAAGGTAGGCTGGCAATGTTTCCGAAAGCAGCGTGCATGAGCTCACAGCACCGCTTGCGGGGGGGAGGGGGATCCTTCAGCATGGTGCATGCCACACGCTCTGCAGCTTGGCGTTATCAGGAATTGGCATGGTGAAGTGTATTGCAGTGCAGGTCTGGGGCCGATGCAAGGGCAGGCAAACCACTTTGTGCGCTACGCCACCGAGCAGATCGAGTATGCCCAGAACAGGTATGTGAACGAGACGTACAGGCTGTACTCAGTGCTGGAGGGCCGCCTGCAGGACCACGAGTGGCTGGCTGCTGAGCAGTACACCATCGCAGGCGCGCCCCCCTCCCCCCCCCTTCTCTTTGAACTGACGTCCCCCCCACCCCCCCCTCCCCCGGAACAACCCTAATAACAGCTCCCATCAGATGGGGGGGGAGGTAGCACAAGAAAAATGCCCCACCCCTCATATTTTCAAGACAACAGCTGCTGAATAAACGCTACTCAGTCGAAAAGACGGTTTGTGTTTGTTTGCGCGCTCCATATCATCCAAAGAGGCTTGCCTGAAACCACGTTCCAGCTGCGAGGGGATACCTCTTATGTGGTGCTGAAGAGCATGCCTGCAAGTCACTCACACAGCACCCACACGCGCCCTTCAAGGGGATGCTGGGAATTTTACCTGACGTCTGGAGCCACCTGTGAGGATCTACATTGCATGTTTGTGCAGATATTGCCACGTTCTGCTGGGTGTTCTGTGCGCCCTGGGCGGGGTTGTCGCTGGACAAGTACCCGAGCTTGAAGGCATGGCATGACAAGATCCTCGCGCGGCCTGCGGTGGCTGAGGGGCTCGATGTGCCGGAGCCCAACCGCCTGATGCTGGCGCTGCAGGATCCAGAGATCATGAAGGAGCTGGTGGAGGGCGCGCAGGCCATGATGGTCAGCACCAAGCGCTGACGCCCCCAGCCCCCTTGAGCCTCTTGGCCTCCGGCGGGGGGGGGGGGGGGTGGGTGGAAGGCACACTCTGCTTGTGAGCATGCAGTTGCGACTCAGCCGCTAGCCTCGGCAGTCTGTAGCCACGCCAGCTCATGTGCCGCTTGGTTGGCACATGAGCTGGGAACTGTCGTCTGTAGTCTCGAGCGTCCGACTGAGCTCAGCTGAGTGCAAGTCTGTAGCGACTCGCACTGATTCTGAGAGAGTTTGTTGTGAGGTGTTGTGTGGCAGGTGTAGTCGTCACCGTACCAACTTTGTTTGCAAGAAGTAGATCTTTGGGTAGTGCTGCAAGTGGAGATGTTGGTTTGGCATGTTGGCATCCTCGTGATGTGCTTGCGTCTTGTACAGTCTAGTTACCAGTAAAGAAAGTTTTGTCTGGTGTTGCGCTGCCGCTCCTGCCCGCTTGCCGGGCGCGCCTGCTGCACAGCCCTCTTCTCTGACCTGCTTGGTGGTGCTTGCACTCTGCCTGACTTGCTAGCGCTCTGGCCGTCTCTCCGCCCAAGCGACTCAGGCCGTCTCTCCTAGACTCCCTTCCTTCTATGGAGTTATGCCTGTAACTTTACACATACACACCCTTCCTTCTGGGGCATCTGCCTGCCGCACCGCAGTTTCTCCCCTCATCGCCCAGCTTGCCCTGCTCTTCCACCTTGACACTGATAGCACGTCCCTGGCTGCGTTGCAGTGTCTGCTTCAGATATTGGTTGCCCCCGCCGACTTCCATTCCCCGCCTGCGCTGCTTCTGTGCTCAGTGCTGCATACCTCTCTGGCCGCAGCTGCTGTGCCGCTCCCTTCTTTGCTTGCCAGTGCACATTCTCCTGTACCTGTTGTGTCTCTTCGCGAACGCCTGCGTCGCACTGTCCCTTTGCGCCTCCCGGCTGCCGGTTTTTCTTGCACTGGCATTGCTGTTCTGGCTGGGGCTGCCCTAGTTGGCTGCCCCTCCTCGTTGCAGTGCTGAGGCCCATTCGCTTGATGGTTGCACCATGGTTGATCTCAGAACAGAATTTTATGCGAGCACTGTGTTGGTGCCTGTTCCACCATCTGATTGTGGGCAGCATGCAGGTTGGAATATTGACAGTTCCTAGCTGGAAGATGAACCTCATTGTGTTGGTGGCCCCGCATGCGGCCGCTGTCTGACGTCAGAGCTTGTGAACGCGAGAAGGCGATTTTGACCGCACATCACTTCGTGGTGTTAATAATGTCGCAGCAGATCCAATTGTATGGATCCAATTTGTCCGGTCCAATTCATTGATACTTTTCGGATACTTGCTGACCAACCATGCACATTGTCATGGTGACTCGCGCGAGAATGGGTTTTATGCTGTTTCGAATGCACCTCCTGGCTGAAACATAACTGCTTGCAGCGCTGCACCCATGCACCAGAGAACAGCTGTTCGGTTCTACTTTCCTCCATCTTGACGAAGAAAACAAGGGAAGCAACTCTGCCATCAATTGACGCGATCCTGCAGTATCGATACCAGCAACAGGCAGAGAAAGAAGAATTAGTGACGTAGAATGCGTGTGCGCAACAGTGCGCGCTTTGCGTGCTCTCTGAACACCAAGCTGTGCCGACCTGTCATTCGAGGAACCAATGCTGTGGCGCCGACGAAACCAGTCGTCCTGCCGGTTTCATCGGACACAACCATTCCCAACTCTCGTGCTGTTAGTATTGATGACATAAGGAAGCCTGTGGCAGCAGATATGGACCAGCTTGTGACGAATCTGACCACAGTGGTCGGGGAACGCCACCCGATGCTGATGGCTGCCGCACAGCAGATATTCGGGGCAGGGGGTAAGAAGTTGAGACCTATGCTGGTGTTTTTAGTCGCGAAGGTGACGTGCCAGCACACGGGTAGGTGAGAATTCCTCTTCTCGAATGCCTAGCCTTTTGAGTTCTGGAGGCACTCCCAGTTGCCCGCTAATCCTGTCCAGAATGCCATGCAGGGAGATGTCGGACAAGCATCGCAGGCTTGCAGAGATCACAGAGATGATTCACACTGCCTCATTGGTGCATGATGACGTGCTCGACGAGTGCAGCATTCGTCGAGGTGTGCATTGGTGTCAGGAAACCGCAGTCGCCATGCAATCTGTCGCGACTCTATGTAAATGATTTGCTTTTCTTTGCGTTGTGCTTGTCCGGGTTTGCACATTTGTCTGTGTTGGTTTGTATATGTCACTTCGTGCACACTGCCACCCTCAAAGGGGGCATTCACGCCCTGCACTCCTTTCCCCCCCGCACAATCGTTATCCGCTCGTATCCACCAGTAACAAACTCCATAGTGTTCTTGTCTGTCGGGTCTGGCAATACGGGGCTGTAGTGATGCCACGTGTGTGCTTCTGTTTGTGGTGACAGGTGTGACATGTCATTTGGGGTATTCAGGGAAGGAGACTGTCAACAGCTTGTACGGAACTCGTACGGCAGTCTTAGCGGGTGACTTTCTCTTCGCACAGTCATCGTGGGGTTTGGCACAGCTCGATAACTTGGAGGTGTGACACCAACTCTCCCCACTTACGCTGCACATTCTCAAAAGGAAAGTTCCTGGCCCAAATGGATGTAGAACAGAAGTACACAACTCTTCAGTCGCCTTTTTCTTACTGTACAGGTTATCAAGCTGATTTCACAGGTCATTGCTGACTTTGCCAACGGAGAGATTTCTCAGGCAACAGCTCTGTTTGACACCACACTGACCATCGACCAATACCTTGAGAAGTCCTTCTTCAAGACAGCGTCACTGATCGCGTCATCATGTCGCTCCAGTGCTGTGTTCTCAGATGCGGACGAAGATATCAAGCAGGCAATGTTCAACTATGGCAAGCACCTCGGGCTGGCCTTCCAGGCACGCTCCCACATCCTCCTTTCCTTTCCTCTGCACTGGTCTCGTGCGCCACCTGCAACTTCCCAAGAAACCCAGAATACAGCAAACTTCAGAATGTGCGTGCATATGCCTGATATCTGGATGCCAGAGTGGACAAGGTCATGTGATGCAGGTAGTAGATGACTTGCTAGACTTCACGCAGACAGAAGAGCAGCTGGGTAAACCTCGTTACCAAGACATCGAGAGCGGAAACTTGACAGCGCCCACCCTGTTTGCAATGAAGAAATGCCCCGAGCTTCTGGAGCTTCTGGAGAACGAGTTTGTGGAGGAGGGCTCGCTTGAGCGTGCTGTGCGTCTGGTTGAGTCGAACGGGGGTAAGCCACTGGCACCCCCACTGCATGTGCACCTAAGCTGACTAGAATTTCCAGCAATGGGGTAGTGTCGCCCACACCATGTTTTTGTTCGCCTCACAACGTGTTGGTCGTAGCAACTCGGTCTCTGTGCACAGTTCCTGGATTCCTCAGCAAACATCCTCAAATGTTCATCACAGCAAGCCTCTATGGTAAGAAAGGGACCACGGCACATGCACTGTCAGTGCTGTACGGCTGGTTGTGAAGTGCAACGAGCATGCAACGAGCAGGACGCCGCGGCACAGGCAGTCACCTCCTGTGAATAATCGCGGATAGACATAAAGAAGCTCACTTCCTGTTCCAACGCATGCAGGCTACGCTGACGCTATGGCTCTGGCACGCACAGAGGCTGACCTGGCACTGAAGGCCCTGGAGTGCCTGCCACCATGCAAGGAGCGCGCGTCCCTGGAAGCGATGGTGGACTATGTTCTCGTGAGGATGTACTGAATATGTCCGCAAGCGCAGCCCCGTACTAAATGCCTGAGGGTTCTTCGGTGGCTTGCAAGGGGGTTGGGGGGGGGGGGGGTTCTCTCAAGAAGAGTGCATGTCATTTTTTAACGTCTCTATGCGAAGAAGATCTAGTGCGTGCGAAAAAATGCACACAAGCACCTGCTGTGTGGTGAACTAAGGTATTGTCTCCGCGGAACAGATCTTGTAACAAGCGGAAGCATGCTCTGCGAGGCAAGCCTGGCACGCATGTGCTACTGCACTCAAAGTGGCAAAAATAACTCAGGCAAGAACATTGTGACTAATATAAATGTTGCATCTGGCGAAGACGTTGCACATGTTCTGACCCACGAGCGGTCTGCTCAGCAGATAACACAGGTGACAGCTCTTCAGAGATGATGGTCTTTTGTTTCGAGTATCTCAGACAGTCTCGATGGTATGGCTTGCGAAAGGGCCACGGTGTGTTTAATAGATAGTGTGTCTAATAGATAGCAGCTATAACTAGATGCAGGCTTTGTTGCACTGGATCGGATTCGAAATCCAGGCGTCCATCACTCTGGCTCTGCAAGAAAGAATTTGGGGGTGCGTGGCCACTTCCTAAGGCCCACGGGTAGCTCCATGTGAGCTTAGTGGGTGGGTGCATGGAACTTGCATGCTCTCCACCCACAACAGAGCCCGGTACATCTCCATACAGGCTCATCCCTTGCCCTGTGCGGCTGATCTATCTCACGCGCCGCAGTGCGATTTCCAAGCGCTGTGATTCCCATGGATGGATAGGGATGTTCAACAAATGCCATTCCCTCTTCTTGTGAGGCATCCCCCGCCCCACCCCCTTGGCGGCCACAGAGGAACCCTCAGGCAACAAGTTCGGGGCTGCGCTTGCAGACATGTTCCCACCATGCTGGACGGTGTGCATCGGCAATGACTAGGTTATACCTACCAACGGCTATCTCATAAGCGCATTATCACTTTGTGTGCGGTGCATGTACATGCGGAACGCATGCGCGCTCACTGACATTACTGGAGCTGAGACTGCCGAGCACTCAGAAACCTCCTGTAAGTCCAGTGTCAGACCCGGAACCGGGCATGCATGCACCATATGACATTATGCAGTGCTGCATTGTCTTCAACTGCATGCATGAGCTCACAACTGCGTGGTTGCAGAAGAGGCAGCGCCGCCCTTGGGCACACACAGCGGGCACTGCCTTCTGGCTTCCGGTATTCCTCATTTTATACCCACCATTCATTTCTCGATCATGTCCAAGGCCAAAGCTCCCGTGGTGTGCATGTAGGAGGGGTGTTTGCCAGTGGGGGCTAGGGCATGGTGAGAATCTACCCTGTCAATGTTTCTTTACAGATGTGGCCATTTTCTCTTCACAGATGTGGTAACACAGTGTCGATGCAGATCGCAAGGGCAGTAAGACCAGTATGTTTTTCAGCAGGATTTTCTTATGCCGCGCAACTGACACCTGTGGTATCACTCTCAAAAGCACCTGTGGGATCCATTGTCCATGTTCCAGTGTCGATGCAAATTTCACATCTGGGAGTTGTTGTTTGGAGCTGGAATGCCCCTCGACTATCAACCGGAAAGCAGTATTAAAACAGGCAAGAAATGGCCCTACCAGAGTCAGCTGTGCAGCACAATATCAAGGCTTTCGTTACATTCAATCAAACGGTGCCCAAGTTTATCAGGCAGCACCACTTGACAGGGCACTGCGACCTGTCTTGATGCCTGGTTCTGCAAGGAGGACCTACATGTATGTCCTCGCTACGACACCTCCTATTACTGAACACGTATATATAGTGAAAAACTACCCAGCCGCGCCCAGAAAACTACCACCAAGCTGTGGCTAACTCCCACTGCACCCAAAAATTATTACAGAACACTCGATCTCCATGGTCGCCTCGTGAGCATTTGACCTGCTGCATCATCCAGACATACGATGCACTCCATATCTGGGAGGCGGCGCAGTGGCGGACGTGCCCGCGTGCGCAGGAAGTTGCCGAGCATGCTGCGGTGGAAGCTTCCATGCATGCCTTGGCAGCGGCAACTCCCTTAAGGTGCCGTGGGGCCCTGCAAGCATCCACACACACTCATGCCTCCCAGTCAATGCGATGTTTGCGTACAAACTCGCACTTGCAGTAGGGGTCTGTCCACCCAGCGCAGAGTAGCTGCAAGCACGTGCCCCGCACACGCACAGTGTAGCAGCTTCGGAGGGGGGCGCACCGCCCACACGGCACAGAGTTGTGCTAAAGTCTGAATCAGACTCAAAAGAGGACAATTCAGACGATACGGGCTCTGCAGGCAGGGCAGTCAGCGGTATCGAGCACGTGTCGCTGACCGGCTCCCAGTCCGGCTCCCTGCAGATACATGCACACCCTGTCAATCACATGACTGTTGGAACAACCGGCAGCTTGTATTTCACCGCATGCAGCTGCTTCCAGGGCATCGGTGGACTGAAACCAGGGCAGGCACACAGCTCGGAGATGCAAAGACATACACCTTTGCAGGGTAGCAAGGGGGAGGCAGGCGGCAGCACACCAGATGTTCACCCAATCCGGCTCCCATTCCGGGTCCAATCTAGCTGTCCACGAACGTGGGGAAGAGATTGAGTCCAGTCTAGCCGTCCACGAGCGCGGGGAAGAGGCTGGTGAGGAACGGGGGGACGAGGTTGCGGACGGGCCCTCCAGGGAGTGTGAGTTTGTGAATGAAGGAGGAGCTTCGGGCTGTGCCTGTGGTGAAATGTCGGGACAGGATGTCGTGTGCTGCTGTCGAGGTGTGCCACAGCAGGCTGTGAGGTGCTGTGGCTGCGTGGGTTCTGGATGCATTTGAGGCAGCTGCCTCCTGCGGACCTGGGCTGTCATGCAGCGGATTGCAGCATGGTACGATCTCAAACCTTTTACCAGGATGGTCAAATCTGCACATGGAGCATTCTGGTGCCATGCCCATTGGATCTACTTGACAATGAGAGCGATTCTAAACAGCTCTTGCTAGCAAGGAAATCACACGCGATCATGATTCGTTGTCCTTTATCCAGATTGCACTGTCTGAGAAATGAGCGAAGGACACCCAGAATGTGATTTGAACAAAGAAGCTGGTTCATGACTTTGCGCATGCAGCAAGCGGACAAAACGTATGTGACAAGTGACAACACTAAACTCGATTTCTTTGACGGCTTAACGTTTGCAAATGCATCCAACTGACCAGGGCGCACTTGAGCAGTGTGGAAGGCTACAAGAGACGGCAAAAACGATCTGAACGTTATCAGGGAGGCCAAGCTTCCTTCGAACGGCACTTTGAAACTCAAGCATGCCGTCGACACCGGGACGTGCTGCAATAACGTGCGTTCGGCCGTTCACTTGGATGGTCATCGGGACACTCTGCACGAACTCGTCATCGTCCAGCGCAGGAGGGCAGGCTGAAGCTGACGTCCAACTTGGAAGCGCCTCTTGGCAGAGCCGGCAAAACTTCTCATCCCTGCAAGCCCGAGACTTTCATGTATATGGCCAAGCATTGTAGCGGCTCGGCGAATTCGCTCATCGGCCGCACACAGCAGGCGTATGAGTAACATGAGTGCCAATAGATTATGAGTTTGTGTACTCACGACCGTGTACGTGCACAGTTGCTTCCTGTTGCCGGAGATCGTCCCTAGATTAGCTTCGCAAACGGGTGCGGTCACTATCCTGCCATACACGACGATTGGTAATATCTGTCATAGTTTCTGGGCATATCACTGCCTGGGGAGAGGTAGACCGTCGACGTGGCCCCAAAACGGTGCTGAAGTGTCTTGCTGTCGGTCAGAGGTACCCGACAACAATCCCGACATCGCCCACAGCTGCAAGACCGCAGCATGCCCAAGCAACATCCACATTGCCATAATGCCCGACAGCGGCACAAGGACGGCTGTCGCCGTAAATTAGCCACGTGGATGGTGTCGCAATTTCCGGCGTAACAGAGCAATGCGCAGAAACAGCAGATCACCTTCGTAACTTGAAAATGTGAGATGATATTCCAGAAAGCGCAGCTGATGTCAACCGTGACAACTAAATCTTCGCGCGTAAGTACTATAAAAGGCAAGCCATAACCACAATGGCCACTTCAACAGGATATATTCAGGTGATACAGGGGATACGAGTCAAGTTGTGACGTTTGTAGTTCGAGTGGGGCTGCAGCTCTACTCTATGCTCGTTCAAGGCTCGCCCATGCCTACTACTGCGCGCTCAGACCCCACGTCCAGCAGGAGTAAATCGCACCTTGAACCAAATCTTTGTAGTTGCCACCTGGTAAGGCAGGAGCGATGCACAGGGAGGTTGCATCTGCATGGCCTGATCAGTGCATCAACGCTGTCATCGGTAAGGCAAATGAAGCACGTACCGACCGTGCCTAACTCCATTGATTTCGTGCGCAGAAGCACGCTGCGACCTATTCGGTGTGGCGAACACGGGATTGAGTGAAGGTACGACACTTCCTGTACCTCAACTGACTGCTGTGCTTCGGGGATAACTCAATGGGCATTCAGACATAAAGTGCTAGGCTGAAAGAAAGATGTTGAGGCTGTACTTATTCATCTGTCGAAAAGTCTTGATCATCATGACATGATGTGCGAGACCAAAAAGGCTCAGATTTCGTTGGTGGACCGAAAGATCGCACTCCGTAATCACTCTGGAACTTGCATGACGAAAGAACCCAGCAACAGCGAGCTAGAAATTCGTGCACATAGAACGTTCGTGGTGACCCTCATACTTTGCCGCTGCGTCGATGATGGCAGTATTAGATACTTAGATATCCTCGTTGCGGCTTGACAGAATGAGAGTCTGATGACGTTCAAGGGAGCAGAACATTGTGTTCATGGATAAGCTTACGTATTCGGACATCTGCAATGCAGCATACTGGCGTGTCTTGTGTCCAGACCTGCACATTGGGCTTGGTACAGCCGCAGCCAACCTAAGCGGGACAGACCAAGCTGAAAATCAAGATGATAACGCAAGCCCACTGGTACGACACATATCTGTACTACGTGCGATGATTCCTGTCAATCCACACAACAACTGTGGTTACCTGTTGCTGCCCGTGTGGTTTGAAGCCCAGTGAAGTTTGAAAGCCCTGCACATGCTGTTTGCAGGACCTTGGTAAAATACGAAAAAGGGTACATGAGGATGGATATAGCTTGTTTTCCAAGACCTCTACGTGGCCTATAGATCTGCGCACCATGGAGAGGAGCATAAACACACTTGTTGCTGCTGGGTGGCCAGCCTCCTTCATCATGATGTTTGACGAGCCGTGGATACTCATGAACTCAGTATCGCAACTTATGCTTGAAGGTACACACCAGCTCTGTGCAGTATGTTGTACGCAGCATCGGACAGTAATTGAGCGCACCATGGCAAGGAGTGATGTGCTACAGAGACTGGGAATGCCCCAAACATGGACATGCTGGCATGGAGAGTGGACGCAGTGAAAGGAGAGGCAGGTTTTGCACCACATCGAGATCGACAGCCTGACAATGCAGCTGCATCCTTCCGGGAAGACGGCAGTGCCAGGTACACCTCCTGTTGGCTTGCAGTCACCGAGGCGAATCCAGACACCAGCTGCTTGTATGTGATTCCGCGTAACCGAGACCCTGGCTACTACCGTGGTGCGCTGTGGTCTTCTGCAATGTACCATCATCCAGAGTCATGCAAGCTGCGTGCAACTGTCTCCATTGTCCGTGAGAATTGCAACGCCTTCTTGAAACGTAGCATCGTGTCCCGATCATGTGTATTGTGCCACAAAGGCTAGGAGGGGCACTGAAGCGTCCACCCCTGAACAACCCCCATTTGAACTCCAGTTCACAGCTATGACCCCTGCCCCGTGAGATGGGCGACCCACCCTCGACCCCTGCAGAGCTTATGCTGCAGTGCCCTTTTCTGCATTCACATCTCATGGTGGTGGTCAACAGACATGGCCACCACCGCTGCTTGTGTATCATGCTCCTGACAGGTGTCACCTGCAGGAGACCCTGAGGATGGCGCAGCTCCAGACCCACTGAACGCAGCTTTACCTTGCAAAGAGGCCTTCCAACATGTGCGTGCGCTGCCATGTGCCCGTGGGGAGGCTGTCATCTTCACACACCGCATCATCCACTGGGGCTCCACGGGCTCGCAGCACGCCCAAGGCCCCCGCATCTCTCTCAGTTTTGGATTCTCTGATGATGACTTTGAGGTTCACCCCTCACATTCTCACTTGTCATTGCCATGTACTGCTGTTCAATCTTCATGTATTCGCAGTTTGGCTTGGCTGGATTGAACTGTACTCGCCATGCAAGAACAGCTTGGGTCCTTGCGTGACACACTGTTGGGTGTCGTAGATGCAATATTGCTGGTTAAATTCATCCAGAGTCATAATTAGCCACCACGAGTGCATGCAGGCCCCGTACTTTGACAGAAAGCACCTGCCATTGCCGCCTGTGCATCTGCGGCTAGCGCTCGTATCTGCTCAGATGCTGACGTACTATCAGCGCTTCCCGCCGTCGGCGTCGCTGCTCACGCTGTACAAGTGTGCGGTGGACCAGGCTGCTGCAGACCTGGAGCCGCAGTATCGCCGCAAGGTCCTTGCAGAGTTTGTGCGGGCCGCGAGGGAGCTCCATGAGGGTGCAGGGGATGGCCAGAGCGAAGCAGGCGGCTGCCTGCAGGCTAGTGCACAGGTGGCCGGCGGCGGCGGTGCTGGGAGCGCAGCTGACCAAGCAGATGACGTGGTAGATGCTGTGCGCTCATCTTCAATGTGCTCTGAGTGCTTGCTGTGCTCCTTAGTGGCTGTACGTGCCTGTACATGTTCATGGTTGTGGGAAGGGTGTTGTGTTGGGATTATGTATCGCAATATGGGCTTTTGAGGGCATGTGTGTGTAACTGTTGGCGGGCATATAACTCGTAACAGCTCGTTCATGTCCTGGAATATCTCTGTGAGTGTGGCAGGTTGGAGAGTGAGTGGTGGGGTTGCGTTGGTACAGGCGCTGGATGCGATGTTGGATGCGGAGCTGGAAGGCCAGCATGACTTCGAAGATGACTTTGATGAGCTTGAGCAAGACGGAAATGATGGAGAGTTTGCGATGGGGGAGAACGCTGCGTCTGATTTGGAGGTGGGGGAGAACGATGAGGAGCTGCCTGCTGAGGGGAGAGCTGGGAACGATGCGCAGGCAGGCCGCGCACCTGTGCATGCCCAGCATGCTGCGGTTGCTGCCCACAACCAAGTGCAGCGACCTGATGCAGACGAACAAGATGAGGGAGGCACTCCCCGGGGCTCTGAGAATGCTGTTAGGCCCATGCGTGGGCCCTTCCGTGCGGGTGGCGCCGCAGCAGCTGGTGCGAGGGCAGGGAATGCGGGGCCAGCACCTCTCGCTCCAGCGCGCATGGCAGCTGGCAACGGTGGCGTGCTGCGTGTGGACAGCCATAGCATGCGATCTGCAGGTGGGGAGGAGTCTACTGTGCTATGTGCGTTCGACGCGCTGGACGAGGCTTCGATGGGTGAGGGTTGCACGAGCCGAGTGGCCGCATGGGAGACTGGGGGCTTTCTAGTGTGGGGTAAGAAGCGCAAAAGGTAGTCCGTGTGGTGTGGATGGCTTGAGACTGCAATGTATAGCCCGGCAGGGTGGCGGGGGGTTGGTAGCGAGTGGTGTATGCTTGTGAAACACTGCACACGGGGTCTGCACTTCAAACTGTACGGTATTCCCAGTCATGTGCCAGTGGCAGTAACTGCAGAACTAGCATCATGCTAGCAACTTTCAGGCAAGCACTACAATATTCTTAGACGGTTTCTGCGTTCTTTAAACCAAACGTACGCTCGAACGCTGTAATCGCTTTGTCTTCTGCGCAATTGCAGGATCTCTGCTTTCCAGTGCTCCGTCTTGGTGGTCCATGTGGTGTTGAATGGATGGAACTAGCTCATGACAGTCCAGCCAGCATGATCCAGTGTCGCCCGTTTCATACTGGCCACATCTAGTAATGATGGCATCAAAGAATCAGGAAATCCATGCATGGTTGATGCATGGTCCCCACACAACGGATGCGAAATATCATGTCACAACACAGGGCATGCATCTTTGTGAGAAGAAAAAACGTGGCTGCTGCAAATTCTGCTATCGACGAGGAGATGGAAGCGAGAATGGGCGACTTTTTTTTGGATGCAGGGGTCTGGGCTGATTCCGAGGGTTCTTTGAAGGTATGCCGATTGTCATCAGATTGTGTGACTGTGCCCTGCTCTTCGTTGCATTCGGAAATAGCGAGGTGTTACATATGTGCAGAACTGCTGCATCATTCGCCGAGCTGCTGATCAAGAATCTCTGCTTCTGACACTTCTTGGATGACAACATCAGACAGGGGAGTGGCCATGCACA
This sequence comes from Ulvella scutata, assembly GCA_032359135.1. NCBI lineage: Eukaryota > Viridiplantae > Chlorophyta > Ulvophyceae > Ulvales > Ulvellaceae > Ulvella > Ulvella scutata. Next base: position 113,586 of record JAUMHD010026772.1, read on the forward strand.
TGAGCGCATAGCCATTTTCTCTGACATCTTCAGATAACATAGCCGCCCCCTGATCCACCTCTCCTTGTGTCTACACACAGAAATTGAACCAGTTAGTGCTGGTGCAGTGAGTGACACAAGCCCAACAGTTCTGTAAAGTTTACAAGAAGCAACGAACTGAACTGAACTAAGCATCCGTCTTGGGAATAGCGTGAAAATGAAGCGTAGCGCACCACACGAGCTGGGCATGTCATGCACACTCCCATTTTGCAGTCATGGGTTGGGTCAAGTCCTGCATCCAGCAGTGCGTCGAGTATTACGTCCCCCTCTTCTACCTCCACCTTCTTCGCGGATCCATCTAATCTCTTAAATTCCACTGTGTGCGCCCTGCAGGCCTGCAAACGAAACCAGTGCTTGGTCACCCTGGGGCCTTACTGTCCAGGGCTAGTTGCACGAATTCATCACGCAGAGGCAAGAAAGAAGAGGCTATAAACTGACACTAAAATCTAGCAGATCATGTCATTCGCTGTACAGCGCATCATATGGCTGGCTGCATCTGGCTTCGCCCAGTGTAGTCCAGCAACAAGATACGAAATACACTCTTTTAGGGGACTGGTTGCATACAAATCAACACGAATCAAGACCATTGCATCTCAACATTGCTGAGTCGCAAGTTTCACGTGCAGTACAGTCGCGAGGAACGCACCAGCCTGCAGATTTTCCGGGACCCGTGTTGATCCCTTGGCACGGCAGGCGACTGGACGCGGTTCAGCTGGAAAGAAGAAAGCATGGCGCTAGAGAATCAATTCGATAGTGTACGCTCGTGACAGTGTGCGCTTGGGTGGAATGCTGTTGTGCTGGGAGTGCAGTGTTGATGCACCGTACTTGCCACACGTGTGGTGCACCACAGAACCGACCACTGCGGGGCAATTTGCTTGCAAAATCGTGCGGGTATGCATGGCACAGTGCACATAAGTACAAGGTCGTTGTTCGTGCAAGACGATCGATGTATCGCGATGCGTGTGTACACATGTGTGTTGATGGCCACGGTTCTCACATGCATGTGCCACACATCCAGGCTGCAGTGCACTGGTCACTTCAAACCCGAAGCCATTGCAACTTGGAGCATACTGGAAGCAAACAGCCACCTGTAGCGCACAGCAGTGCACATCACTTGCACCACGGGACAAGTAGATGGAACGAGATGGTGCGATCCCCTTCTGAGTGAGACTGCTGCGACCGTGAGGTGGCAGCGGAAGCACACAGTCAGTAAGCAAGTATGGCACAGCCTCCGTATACTTTTGTTTCTTGTCCTTCCTGGGTATGGCTTTTTTCTGCTTGTTTTCTTGGTGGGTACCACAGGAGCCTCCGTGCCATTGGGCCCAACAGTCTGCTACACAACTGTAGGAAGGGCTTTGCGTGCATCGAGTCAGCTGCATCCGGACCTGGTGCCCTTTCACCGTGAAGCATTCGCTGCGAGGGACTTGGTGTGCTTGCCGAAGTCGACGTGAAACCCTATACACGGCTCTGCAGGCACCATGTCGTCATGCGTGCTCCCGGCGCAGGTTTGCGCTGCATCTCTTCCACTGCCTGTGCTACGAAAAGCCAAACATGCGCTGCCTTGATCAGCTGTTCCTTTGTAAGCTACTGAGTTCTGTGGCAGCGCACCGAGCTCCGACACGTAGTTGTAACTCCGCAGCACTCGTACTTGGACAACATGCAGTATGTCTCAACCGTGCAACATACTATGACGTCATGTGATTGCTTCCTGTGTTGTCGAATTCTGCCCCAGAGGTCGTGGGAGTAACCAACAGAGGTGTATGCCTTGTGCAGGTTGAGAACCTTCGCGACTGGCGCCGGCATGAAAGGTTCGCTCTGCAGCCCCCCTAGATTCATTGAAGTCCTGTAAACATTATATAATTGTTGCCTTTCGCCTGTTGTCTTGTTTGTCTGACTTCCGGGGAGCTTTTGTGCCTCTTATCGGCACAGTGGGTTGTTGAGCCGTCTGCAGCAATGCGCTACACTGGCTTGTCAAAACCCATCTTGCGTTCAACGCACACATACTTCACAGGGTATTTGTTAGGAGCGTTGCCTCGTGTACCGGCTGCACTGTTTCTTTTGCACGAATGCACAGAACCAACAGGAGTATTGACGGAACGTAACCTGCAGGCAAAGTGGCTGTAGCTCACAGCCGCAAGGTACAAGCGAACCGAAGAAGGTGTGTGACTGTTCTTTGTTTCGTTTGTTTTGTTTGCAAGGTGGATAGCAGGACGCTCCGCTCAGCCGCATTCTCTCACAGCGCCGTTTCTCGAAGCACAGCTCCGGAGAGTGCGGCACGCTGATACTGGCTGTGCAAGACGAACGATTGTGTGTCTTTGGGGAGTTTGGGGGACGTGCTGCGATGTATATTTAACTGGAACTGGAGGCGTACAGTTTCTAGAAGTCGGCCATGTGATAGCAACGCCACTGGAACAATTGTAGTCCAATCATCCCATGCCACCGTCACACATGCCACAACCAGCAGAAGCATCTGTCTATCGTCATGTATTAAGTTATCTTATCAAGCAGCCAGCAGTTTCCGCTAATCACAAGTCTCACTCCACCTGAAGCCACCTCACTGACCAGGCCAGCGATGGCTGCACACAGCGCGCACCCTTGGGATGACACTCATGTGCGCCAGTCTGGCTTGTTGTCACACTGTACGTTCTTTTGGTGTGCAGCTTAACAATAGCGAACTCAAAGGAGCTGCATTTCAACAAGGATGGCTCCGCTCTCAAGCAGATGCAGCAGGGCGTGGACAAGCTTGCATCTGTTGTGGGTGTCACGCTGGGACCCAAGGGCCGAAACGTCGTCCTGGAGTCCAAGTTTGGGTCCCCAAAGATCGTGAATGATGGTGTGACGGTGGCAAAGGAGGTCGAATTGGAAGACTCTGTTGAGAATGTGGGAGCCAAGCTTGTGAGGCAGGCGGCACAGAAGACCAACGACGCCGCAGGTGACGGCACCACCACCGCCACCGTGCTGAGCGCGGCTCTCATCGCAGAGGGGATGAAGGTGGTTGCTGCGGGCGCCAACCCTGTCCAGGTCACTCGAGGCATGGACAAGACCATCAAGGCTCTTGTAGAAAAGCTGAAGACGATTTCCCAGGTGCTGCATGCCCCCTGATGCCTGCATACTGCCAAAGTCTGTGTCACTTCCTGTAATTTTGCACCTGCACAGCACTGGAGCTCTGTCGACACACATTCATTATCTGATGGCAGCAGGCCAATTATCTGCTGGCAGCCAGGCATGCACTCACACTGCAAGGCACGAAGGTGGTGCTGGCCCACGCAATGTGGTCCTGTGGCGGCAGGTTGTCGCACCTCAGCATTGCCCGAAGCGGGGACGCCACCTGCAGCCACTCACTCAGTTCTGCGTCCTAGAAGAATCCATTTGAGCTACAGGAGATGGTATGAATAACAGCAGAGGCAGAGTTGACGGCTGCGGGTGAGTGCAGGACCTGGAGACCGACGAGGAGCTCGCGAATGTGGCTACGGTGTCCGCGGGCAACAACAAAGACATCGGCGACATGATCTGCCTGGCAATGCAGAAGGTGGGCAGGCAAGGCGTCGTCACCATGGAGGAGAGCCGCACCGCCGAGGACCATCTCAACGTTGTAGAGGGCATGCAGGCACGCACCCGCCCCGCCCCACACCCATGCACAGTCGTTGCAGGTTACAGTGTCAGGTTCTGCCTGCTGCACGCGTAGCCGCCAGCGCCACACGGCTGGGCGCCACCCTCCATCTTCCACAGCATGTTGCGGCCCATGGCACCAGCACCACCAGCATCTTGTCGAAATAGAGGCTTTATTTTGGTGTATCTCAGGTGTTGTTAGCAATGAAGCATCTGTTCTTCGGTTTCATCGGGTTTGCTCAAGCGGTGCTTAGTGCTTCTGCCTCAGTGCTGCTGCGTGTCAGCTGGCTTGCCGGCCGCTCTCTGCTCCTGCGCGTGCGTTTGGGGCTTCCCACTCACCAGTGAATCCGTTGTGGCAGACCAAAGCCAGCACATGCAGTTCGACAGAGGCTTTGTGTCGCCGTACTTTGTCACTGACCCGGAGCGCATGGCGGCGGAGTACGAGAACTGCCGAATCCTACTGGTGGACAAGAAGATCTCCAGCGCGCGCGACATCGTGGGGCTGCTGGAGGGCTGCATCCGCGGCGGCTACCCACTGCTCATCATGGCAGAGGACTTTGAGCAGGAGCCCCTCGCGACGCTGGTCGTGAACAAGCTGCGTGGCAACCTCAAGGTCATCGCCGTCAAGGCCCCAGGCTTCGGCGAGCGCCGCACGCAGTACCTGGAGGACATCTCCATCATGACCGGCGCCACCCTCGTGAAGGTAGCGCGCTCGCCCAGTGCATGTGCATGCGTGCCAGTCGTCATTTTCTTTTCTGGAATGTTCTCGCTGTTTGGCTCCTCCGCAGCATGGGCCTTCCTCCTCCTCCTCCCCGGCTGCTCCCTGTGCTGTGACATTGCTGCAGTGTGGGCGTGTTGTGCCGCAGCAGCGAAGAACGCTGACATGTTGCTGGCAGAGCATCCCAAAGCGTCATGCGCAGACGTCGTGCGCAATGGCAATGAAGCCACATTGAAGCCGTTTGCACTGATTGTATGTGTCGATCCGTGTGTTTGAACGTTGGGAAGGATGGCTGGACAAGCGTTGGCTGCATGTCGTGTGCTGGGATGCAGGACGAGCTGGGCATCACGCTGGAGAAGGCCACAGAGGAAGTGCTGGGCACCGCCGCCAAAATCACAGTCGGCAAGGAGAGCTGCGTCATCGTCGGCTCAGGGCAGCATGAGGAGGACATCAAGGCCCGCATCGCACAGATCCAGACCCTGTCCGAGCAGACTGAGCAGGACTATGAGCGGGAGAAGCTGAACGAGCGGGTGGCGCGCCTGTCCGGTGGCGTCGCCGTCATCCAGGTCCGCCCCCCGCCAACCAGCCGCCTGGAGTCGTGAGCTTGGCAAATTGTTCGGGCAAGAGTCAGGCTGCGGGCCCAGGAGGCGCACGGCCAGTATGCTGTGCATGCTTTGTTGTTCTTCATTCTGGTTTCGATGATCGCAACATCGTGTGGATTGAACGGCCATGCAATATGCATGTGTGCGGCTGTGGTGTTGCATGATGCGGTGCCCATGTCGGGAAATCAAGTGTTTGAAGTGTTTCAGTGCATGACTGTGCAGCACCAGCAGCGTGGCAGCGTGCCTGCACAGTGGCGCGGTGCTCTGCAACCAATGAGGGGATGCATGCAGGTGGGCGCTCAAACTGAGACCGAGCTGAAGGAGAAGAAGCTACGGGTGGAGGACGCGCTGAATGCCACCAAGGCGGCCGTGGAGGAGGGCATCGTTGTGGGTGGCGGCTGCGCTCTTGTGCGGCTTGCTGGCGCTGTGGATGACATCAAGTCCCAGGCACGCACCTCCCCTGCCTTGCCGCTGTGCACTGCTGTCGTACGCTGCCCTTGCAGCTTGCCTCTGCTGAGTTTTCGTCTAACACCCGTGCACGTGCACACACATTCACTCAGGCACACGACCTCTTTATTTGTACTCGCGCGCGCATCAAAGAGCACCGTTTTCGCTTGCTCTATGATACTCACCCTCTGGGTCAGGCCCATGGCTGGGTGCATGGTGGAAAGGAAAGACCGTGCAGCAGTGGATGCCCTCCACGGGAGACCTCACATCGGGCGTGTCTTGTTGGCACTGATGTGCAGCGCCACTGTGATCCACTCCACGGCCATGTTGCGCCACCGCGTGCATGCTGCTGCAGATGAATTTCGTTAGAGCGGATGTGTGAGATGGCTAACGTGTGGCCTGTATGACGCAGCACAGGATGGGGTGAATACCGACTAGGAAATGTTTTGGGGGTGCACCACCCAAGTATGAATTGCAATTAGTTGGATCGAATATACCAAATCCGTCGCAACGTGATGCAGTATAGCGAGGTACACCTGCATGTGGTGTCCACAGCGTATCAGCCTAAGCACTTGTGCTGTGGAGCAACGAACAGTAGCAGGCAGGGGATGGAGGGCGCCGGGCATGCATGCAGGTGTGTGACAACGACGAGCAGAAGATGGGCGCGGACATCGTGAAGAAGGCGCTGCCGTACCCTCTCAAACTCATCGCCTACAACGCTGGTGTGAACGGGTCTGTGGTCATGGACAAGATCCTTGCCAACGGCGACAGCAAGTTTGGCTACAACGCCGCAACGGACGAGTACGAGGACCTCATGGGCAGCGGCATCCTCGACCCCACCAAGGTCATCCGCTGCTGTCTAGAGAACTCCAACTCCGTTGCGAGGACTTTCCTTATGGCAGACGTCGTTGTGACTGAGATCCCTGAGCTGGAGCCTTCAGGCGCGGGCGTGGGAGGCGGCGGCATGGACATGGGTGGCTACTAGAGGCGCCCCTCCGCTGCACATGTCGTGTGAGGGTCTCTGTGCTTGACATGGCGTGTTGCAGTTGTGCCGCTCGGGTGCAGCCACCACTGTTGTGTTGTTAAGCTGCTTTTTGGTATCTGTTGGTGGCCGCGCTGGTGGGGAGCGGTGGGCAGTGCACGCGCGAGTGGCTGGAGGGGTGTCGGCGCCTCGCAGCCCTCAAAGCTGTTGGTGTACAACAATCAGAATCGTATGGGCGCATGATCTAGGCGTGTAGTCTGACCTGCGTCGTGTAACCTGAAGCCGAAGAAGCCGAGTGGGGCGCACGGGGCCTTGACATGGCTTGCAGTCTGCAAGTGTGAAATATGATACCTGAATGTGCCACAGGTGTGAATTATGTATGTGAACGAGTGCGTGGTGCGGAGCACAGCTTTGAAGGCTGTGTAGGCTGCACCTCTATCTGGACACAATGCAAGCTCTGTAACACAGTGGCAGCATTGTGCGGGGCAGCACCGCTGCGACCGGAGCGGTGCTCGCCTCCGTGTCGAAGTCTTCTGTGTGCAAACGCTGTTCCAGAACGGTCCGGAGGGCTGTAGCAGCCCGTAACACAAAAACACAAGTTAGATTTCATGCACCGTCCAAACACGTCCATGCATGACATGTATTGGGTAGTGTTTAAAAAAACGATACAAATTCCAAAATTCCAGCTTTTTTCAACTCACTCCAGCCGGATCCAGCCATCACAAACAAAAACTATAAAGCTCGGTGAGCTGTACATCACTTCTTCAATACCCCGAGTCTTCTTCACTCCGCAACTGCAGAATCCTACGTGGCAGAGCAGCTCACAAACGCGGCACTCAGCGTGGGAAGTTCTGTGACCCTCTCGACTTGAGATGGGTTCAACCGTGCTGCTTGATCAACCCCCCCGCTGCTAAGCAAGACAGCACAGGCGGCTACATTGCAACTTCCGTGAAATTTAGCACAGTGCAGAATCTCCATAAACGTGATGCATGCAGCACACGCATTATAGTGGTCATGCATGCAGCACTTATTCAGGAGAGCTGTTTGGTCTGAAACATGGGGAAGGGCACGATAGCAGTCCAACCAGCATTTTCCAGGCTAGCCCCTTACATGGGAATAATCAATGTAACATAGGAACCCCTTTTTACAAACCTGAAAGGTAGTAAATAGGCAGCCGCTCTGCTAGAGACAACGTGTTGTTGTTTGTAAACAGAGTCCTCAGCGGAGACATGCAGCCCATGCCAGC
>JAUMHD010026773.1:0-36755 GCA_032359135.1 Ulvella scutata
TCTCTCGGCATCACGAAACAACACTGACTCACACTTGCCCAGGTAGGTAGGACAAGTAGGATCAACAATGCTGACATTATCAGCATCATTCGGTCCAGATGTTAAAAATACAAACCAACTCGTTACTGTTGCTGATTGCAACAGTCGCTTCAAGAAACCTTCCGGCGCCAAACTTCCAAGAGCGGCGGCCTGTATGCGTGGTTACGTGGTTGTGGTAGAGATCGGATTCCGAAACAGAATGCGGCAGAATCCCTGTCATATCCGATTCGTACCTGCGCTTGTTCTCGCGTTGTGTCAGTCGATTCTGGTGAAATCACCAGAATCTTTTGAAAGATTTTGTGACCGAATAATTCGACATGCGCACCCCAACCAGGCTGCCTGCTGCTGTGCGGCTGCAGCATGTGAAAGCAAGTACTCAAACACAGTGCGGGATTACTCGGTATACACTCAACCTTTTCCACGAACCCGGTTCGATCTCAAATACATCACCCTAGCAAGATGGCTCGCGTTTCATCAGTAACAGTGTGCCCCCCTTCTGTCTGTGCTTCCGTCACGATATGCCACAGTCTCACAATATATTACAGTCTCTGTTTGTTGTACCACGCAGCGCCTGATGTGTTCCTGGACGGCCTGTGATTTGCTGCCTGTGACTTGCATACATGCCATCCCATCGACAGAACGTGTAGCGGCCGCACACGCACACGCACACTCACGCAAGCAAATGCGCAGACATGTAACTTAAGTGGCAGCTTGTTGCAGCATATGTTCTGGTGCGGGTGCGCTTCGTACTGTACGTTTGATCAGCTACGACATGCTGCAGAATGGCTCCAAGGTCAGCATGATGGGGGCAATGCCCCGCAAGACTGTGCGGTACGTGCGATCCCTTGCGAGTTAAGGACAGCAGAATGATTTTTACCTACTTGTCATCTCTCATGATTTTGTATCTCGGGCGCGCGGCGCACTGCGACTGCGATTGGATCCGGAAATGATACTTTGTGCTATATCTGATGTGGTGCAACCGCTCGGCACTGTTCCACCTCGATCCATGTAGCGACACCGCACGGTCATACTCTTTGTACAGTATATTCATACAGTTGCACGTGTGCAGTACGCGTATGGCATGGTTCAAGAAAGAAGCTGACGAGAAATTGTCCCCTTGGTACGGTGCCGACCGCAACCTGTACTTGGGCCCCCTCTCCGGCACACCCCCTTCATACCTGAAGGGCGAGTTCCCAGGTGACTACGGCTGGGTGCGCTCCTCCTGAGCATCAGACAGATTCGGATCGCTACAAAGGCACTTGTGTATATGCCATGTATATGCCTGCATGCATGCATGCTCAGTGCTGGAGAACAGTCCCCTCTTCGGTGTTGAAGTTCTGTGCCTATTCTACTGAGGTGGAGTGACTTAATTGACTGCTGTTCAGAGGTCCGTAAGCTTGATTTATTTGTTTCCGCATGGTTCGGCTTGAGTTGCTTCTTCTACCCCCCAGCAGCGCTGCTTCAAGAGTGCTGGGAACAACTGCCGTGGTGGTGCTGTCATGCCATACTGGAGTTGCAGCAAGCGAGTTTGTGGACGCTCCTGAGCTTGTAAACTGCACTCCTTGTCAAGTCAACCCCGGAGTGCTGAGGCCCGTTCCCTTTGGGGTCGACGTGATCCCTGATTCCTTTTTTCCAACACAATCGGCACAGTGCGGCGCAGTGAGGACAAACACAGTGCTAAAAGTGTGTGTCTGGATGTGCTGCAGGACTCCGCCGGCCTCTCAGCGGACCCAGAGACCTTCAGCCGCTACAGGGAGATCGAGGTGATCCACTGCAGGTGGGCGATGCTGGGCACGGTGGGCTGCCTCACCCCAGAGATCCTTTCCACATACCAGGGCGTGCCTCTGGCTGAGGGAGTCTGGTTCAAGGCTGGCAGCCAAATCTTCAACTCTGGTGGCCTTGACTACCTTGGAAACTCCGGCCTCATCCACGCCCAATCCATCATCTACATTCTTGGCGCACAGGTGCGACGCCCTCCCCGGGACGTCAGGTGCTGTGCGATTTGACTATTACTAACCCCCCTACTACTACTAACCCCCCCCCCCCCCCCGGGGCCTGCCCGGCCGGTGGTGGTATCCCAAGGGGGGGTGGAATGTTTCTTTTTCTGCCAGGCTCTGGTGGGTTGCATGCCCGGGCTAGGCTGGGGTAGCCAGGGCCAAGGGATCCGGCGCCCCCCCTCACCTCCAACACACTGTTGAATCCCGTCTTGCTCTACGGTGGCCAAGATCCTTTGCGGGGGAAGGGGATTCCTCACCAGCCCTTCATACGTGGCCGCACCACTTTTTACTTTGACCCGGACCTTTTTGACCCCTTAACATGAACATGTTATATGGTAATTTATGTTATTAAATTCTCGGCTGTAAGAAAAAAAAACTCTGATGGCCGTTTGAGGACCTCCCCCCCCCCACACACACACACCCAGCTTTGAGCTTTGAGCCTGTGTCGCCGCCCCGTGACCTTTCAGCGGTAACATGTAGCGCTGTTTTGTAGCTGACTATGAGTGAGGGGAGGGTGGTTTGCAGGTGCTCCTGATGGGAGCCATCGAAGCTTTCCGTGTGGATGGAGGCCCACTCGGTGAAGGCCTCGACCGCGTCTACCCTGGCCAAGCTTTCGACCCTCTTGGTGCGCACTCCACACCTCAGCGCCAGTGTCGGCTGCCGGCAGCTCCGGCGGCGCGAACAGCGGCCTGTCACTCGGGGCGAAGCATATGCGTGTGCATTTGTGGCCTCTCAGCCGTCACTAGATGTGGCGATATGTCAGGCTGTAACATGTGTTGTTTGATGTTTTTGGCCCCCCTGAACTGTTTTTCTTGAAAGAGTGTTGTTTGATGTTTTTGGCCCCCTTGAACTGTTTTTCTTGAAAGAGTGTTGTTTGATGTTTTTGGCCCCCTTGAACTGTTCTTCTTGAAAGAGTGTTGTTTGATGTATATGGCCTCATTGAACTGTTTTTCTTGAAAGAGTGTTGGTTAGTGACGTTGCTGTTGTGCCATTCGAAGTGGTGGATGTTTTGTGTCGGTTGTTTTTGGCTATTGGGCTATTTCGGTTCATGCCTATTCACTACCTTTCCGGCGTCGCAAAAAGTGGTGGTGGAGTTTCTTGAAAGAGTGGTGTGGTGGTTTACTACCTGTCCGGTTTGAGAAAAGTATGGTGTGGTGGTGCAGGCCTTGCGGATGACCCCGACACTCTGGCTGAGCTCAAGGTGAAGGAGATCAAGAACGGTCGCCTCGCTATGGTTTCCATGCTGGGTTACTTTGTGCAGGTGAGCCACTCCACGCATGCCCTGCCCTTGAAGCACTTTGTTATGCCCTCGCTTTTGCCCACCCCAAAAAAAATGTGTGTAAAGTTACAGGCATAACTGCATATGTACTGCTCATGTAACAGCGACTCAACGAATGGCAAATTAGCTCAACCTTGCACAAACGGAAAAAACGAAGGGGCTTGTCATATCAAGCATGATCTAGGAGACCTGTGTGCCCAGGTCTGCGCAATAGGTTTGTTTGACAGCAAGCACTGAAAGCACAAGTAATGATGAAGCTGTGGGTTTGTTATGCAGGCGCTTCAGACAGGCAAGGGCCCGGTGCAGAACTGGTCTGAGCATGTTGCGGACCCCTGGAACGTGAATGGCTTCAACTACGCCACCAAGTTCTTCGGGCTCACCATCGGCAACTAGAGCTGCTGCCTTTTTCCACTGCTGCCCTTGCTGGAGAGAGACATCCAGACCAGTCGATTCAGTGGGCCAGGCCTAAGGGGCATGCATGTGTCCAGCAAGTGTCACCTCCACCATGACTGTGAGCGCTAGGTGGGTGCATAGTTTCCAGACCCGTGTAAATACGTGTACATTCTCACGGAATGTGCGTTGGATAATCACCCACTGTATTCGATCAGGAGCAGCCTAGCGTGGGGAATGGGCTATGCGAAACCTAGCCTGCTGCGGTGGTGTATGTTGCGCACTGAGACATTTGATTCGACTGTGATTGTGGCGACACACTGAAGTGTACTACGGAGAGAACACTGTGACATTCGAACTGAGGTCTGGAGCACCGGGTCCAAAAATACACAACAGTGCAGAATTCCCAGAAGGGTGAAAGGAATTCCTAGAATGGTGAAAGGAATCCTGCCGTTGTCAACACATGTTCTCAACAGTACGTCCATGGTGCCTCTGCCGTAGTCAAGCGGCTCACGATTCCAGTCACGAGTGTGAATGTGCATCTCCGCGAACCTGCATCCAAGGGAAGTCGAAGCAAGCGCCAGCGTCATACATTAATACACAGATCCCTGGGAAGTCGTCCGCTGTTCCTGCATCTGCGCCACTTGGTTTGCTCTACCACGCTGTGTTGGGGAACACCTGACATGGAACGCCAGGACTTCGAACTTCGTCGCCTATGTATAAGCTCCCCTCATCTGCAAGTAATCAACGGCACATAAACAAAATTCAGGAGACTCGCTTCGGGATGCTCGCTTCTGATCGGAGGTGGATTTCCGAATCTGTCGCTTGCATGTCCGACAGGATGACAGCATGGCGTGTAGACTCAATTCGGAAACAAGTGCACGAATTCTTCGTGCTTCTCAAGCATGAAGGATAGTTGCGACCACGTATCCCCGCGTGTTGAGTCTGAGTCTACGCCAGCACATGTTTGGTGCTGGGCGCGATTCGTGCGGCAGGATCTCGGGTTATCAAGCAAGCTCCCTGCCCGACGCTCTGATACTTCATCCTGTTGAACCGGGGCCAGCTTTGAATTTCTCGTGTATGATGTGTTGGTCGCTGCTCGTTGTACTTGTGCCGGATGCTAGCCTGCCCATCCACTACTAGGCGCACATCTCAAGCCAGCTAGATCCGGTATATATTGTCAGCAACGTGTGTCTCTAGGCGTTGCTACAGCGGCCATTAAACGGTTACACATATTCCAGCCTTGGAGCCAACAAGCCGGCTGCGCAACAAAACTGTGCAAGAATGAAGGTGGAGCAAGCAAGAGATATTCTAGGCGTATCAGTAAGTCCATGCTATTCAAGAGTGTGTTTTCGTACACTGCAAGCCCAGGACTGTCACCGACTGCCCTTCTGCTTGCAGGCCACTGCCACCGAGGAGGAGATAAAGAAAGCCTTCCGAAAGTACGCAATGATGTGGTACGATTCATATAATTCCAAGGGTTGCGCTCAACAGCAAGGAAGGACTAAATTTGTGCAGCAGCAGGAAGTCAGAACACTGCAACAGCATCCTCAGACTGTCGCTTTCTTTCCTTCGTTGTAAGCACGGACGTAACGATGTCACCGTGATTTCATACAGTCAGACACCTACACTACATTTTAACGTGAATGAGCTATTCTGCCAAACAAGCGATCTGATATTCAGAGGTGGCAGAAACTGAGTGTCAAAACTTACAAGCTGCTGTAGGCATCCTGACAAGGCTGGAAACGTCTCAAATGTGGAGCGTGAGGAACGCACTGACAGGATGAAGGACATCAACTCTGCCTATGTCTGCCTGACGCAAGGTGAGGACGGGCAGGGCGATGATTTCCCAGACGGGTTCCCTTGGAACATGCCAGATGAGGTGCTAGCAAGCCTGTGCGCTCTTCGCACTCTTAACCCGTGCCAGTCGCACTGTTCTGGCAGCTACCCACCGTGGCACTGTTCTAGTGCTTGAATGTAATGCGTACGAGTTTCTGTTACTACTAACCAAAACGATACTAGAGTACGGGTGTATGAAAGGTGAAATGATGTAAGGATTGGCTCAGATCTGGGGGAATTACACAGCTTAGTGGTGTCTATGTTTGTGGGCTGTGTGTTGCGGCTGTGCGTTTGCTGCGCCATTTTTTGAATCCTCGCGATTGCTGTGGTAGACTGGGTCAATTCATATCGGAAACGAGGTGCCTTACAGGATGGAGCAGCTGTTCCACACTCGCATGGGAGGCTTTGGAGGCGGAAGGAGAGCTGGAGCCTTCCCTAGAGGTACAGTACCTACCCCCGGAGTATTTGAATTTGAATCAGGCGTTTGCTGCCACCGGCTGTTGCTAAAGAGCAGCCATCAGTAAGGCTGATAAGCATTGAATAGGGCTGCATGAAAATTCCTGTAGCCAGGGAATCATTGTCAGTGGCATTATCATTCTCATTGTCAGTGGCAGAGTGTGACGTCTCCTCCTGTACACTCTCTCCTACAAGCCGAAGAAGCAAAAGTGCCTCAGGTGCAGTAGCAGATAGTCACATCTACCACTGCTCCCATGCGCTTCTCTGTGGCTGCGATGTCAGGAGGTGTTGTGATGGAGCTGTTCGAATGCACCATTCGAGTTCCATTCAAAAGCAGTAGTGGTTCTTCATACATGCTGCAGCTGTCTGCTTATGCTGCTGGCCATCACGTGCCTTGTTTGCTCGTGAAGAAGAAAGGGAAACGCAGGATGCGGTGAGATGCCCTGCGGGCAGGGTGGTACACTCGGCCAAAAACTAAGAGCAAAATGTTTGCTCAAAGGGTACCTCCAGGTCAACTAATCCGTTATCTGCCAGGTGGTTAGGCCTGGAAAATCAGCATTCAGCTCCAGTACTCTGGGCAGTTTCCTAAAAACTGCTCTTTTAAAAGCTCAAAGCTCTTTCCTGAGCTTTTGTACAAGCCTGCCAGTGGTTGTGCCACCAACACGTGGCCTCGTTTTCAGGTGCAGGCCCTCAACCGCTCTTCCCAATGGGGTTCTCGTTCGAGTACGGCACTGATGACCACTCCTGTGGCTACCACTACCACTATGACGACAGTGACGATGATGAATCGGAGGAGTACTACCCCACAGGTCGTACCTCCCGCCGCAGCTGCCACTCCAAAAACAACTGCAGGACCGAAGACATGGAGAAGAACCGGCAGGCAGAGCGCAACCTGGTATGCTCATGCTGCTCTGCTTTAGAACACACATTTTTTTTTTGCTTGCCCCGTAAGCGGCTTTTGTGATGCTGGTCTGTTCATTTTTGAGAGGAGTCCTTGGTATTCGATGCAGTCTGTGTGCTGTCGGTTCTTGCCATTTCTCTGCCTTGTGGGCTAGTAAAACACTATAGAGGCAGTCAGCATGAGATGTACCTACTAACAGACCGCACTGTTTCGTCAAAGTACACAAACACAAATTTCGTCTGCGACGATCGATGGTACGTGAATTGAACAGCCTGTGCAATGCTGCATCACTTCTGCACTACCCCGCTGTTAGCGCACCTGTATAGGGTACCATAGACGTACGCAGTGTGTAAAAATTACAGGCATAACTCCATAGCATGGCTCATGTACCAGCAAATCATCGCATGCCAACTTAGCTCGACCTCGCACTGAAGACGTACGCCTGACTGTGTGTGACTGTGAGCAGCATGAGCACCAGAAGCGGGAGGCAGAGAGGCTGGCATGTGGTAAGCAGAAGGCGGCCGTCATGAAGCTCATCGGGAAGCTTGCCAAGCCGACCAAGACAGACATCACCGACACCTCCATCTCTCTCACAATAGACCGCAACAAGAAGCTCCATGGCCAGGTGCTGCCTGGACTCATCCAGAGTCACACGCACTGCTTGCTCCTGGTCTCCCTCTATATCCCTCGCCTTCATGCACGTTCATTTACCAGGCATCAACGGAGTAGGGTTACATGCACTAGTGTTTACCTCACTAGTGCATGGAACCCTAGTTAACTGTTTGCCTTTCTTTGTTGGTTACATGCACTAGTGTTAACCTCACTAGGATCACCACATCCTAGGGTTCGGCACACCAAGGCAGCAGCACGCACCAGGGTTGCCCGGCCATGCGACCACCCCGACTTACATGGCCTGAAGTGAGCTCGCACAAGCATATGTGCGTCCTCAAGCGCTGTGTACGACATGCAGCTACCCGAGGGAGGCTTCTGGGAGCTCCAGTTCCGACTCTCGAACGGCCGCGGCACCGACAAAGCGTGGGCGCCAGTGTCCCGCTGCCTCCGCAAGACCGTAGTCAGAGTCGGGAACTTGACTCCAGGAACTTCTTACGACTTCCGCGCCCGGGGGGGCTACCGCAGCCAGCTCAGCGGCGCTGAGGACACTCTGGGGGACTTCAGCGTGGTCGCCACTCTTCAGACGACAGGCACAAAGCCCTCCAAACCCGAGGGCAAGGCTGAAGAGCTGGAGACGGCCGCAGGCCCCGAGGCGGCCAAGGTGAAGCAGGAGAAAGGGGGCAAGGGTTTGAATGGGGCGCACAGCAAGGTGGTCGCTGACCCTCAGGTGCGTGATGCTTCTCCTTCTCCCTTCTCCCTTCTCTCCTTTGTAACTCTTTGCTGCACAAGCTTTTCTGCAACATGGTTCTGCAGGGCATGGTGCTGGCGCAGACGCTACTGTGCAGCTGTCGCTTTTAACGTTTTGAACGCTTTGTGCTGGAGCAGATGCCCATAGCACCAAACTTTTTGATAAAACACAGGCTATGTGATCGCATGCATGTATCCACCTAGCGCGCCGTTGGGCACAACAGTGTACTAGGTGGCTTGCAAAGGATCCCAATCGGGGTCCTTTGTAAGCCGGGCCGGCAGTGAATAAGAATGAACACCAACACCCAGAAGCTACTAGTACAACAACAGACAATCGCCACTTCACTGGAATGGCACAACAGCACCATCACGAAAGTGCGTTCCACGCACCTTTGAGCTCCATCGCTCTGCTGATGGGTCACTTGTAGTAGACACGTGATGCATAAGTGCTACACACTAGGGTCTACGATAGAGTAGATCTACGATACAATGCTGTAACGACCTGGCGTGCTGTCTGCAGCAAGAAGAAGAGGCGCAGGTAGGCGAGGAAGCGCAGGCGGGCGAGGAGGCGAAGAAGAAGGCCCAGCGCGAGGCACTGCTCAAGGCACAGCGTGAGAAGGAAGCTCAACGGGACGGGATGGAGGTCGCAAAGAAGCGGAAAGAGGAAGCCAAGCGCGATGCTGAGCGCAAGAAGGCGATGCAGGTGTGCTTCTCCTGCAGCAGCACCAGCAGCAACAGCACCAGATCATCTGCTTGGCTCTTGAAATTCCTGCTTTATAGAGAGAGATTCCTGCTTGATCCTGCTTTCTATAAAGCAGGAGAACAAATCAGGCTGCTTTGGGAGAGGTTGCTCTTCCTTCCTGCCGTGTTCTGTGGTTCTGTGTCGCCCAGCCTCCTGATGTGCAATGGGATGGATGTACGCCTGTAGTACTCTCGTCTGTACGCTCACCAGCAAGTGAGATCGCCTGTAGTACTCTCTCTCTCTCTCTCTCTCTCTCTCTCTCTCTCTCTCTCTCTCTCTCTCTCTCTCTCTCTCTCTCTCTCTCTCTCGCTCTTCTGTGCTGTTCTGTTCTGTTTTGGAGCTGTCCCAGCTACCCAACAGCTGTGTTCTCGTGACTTGCGTGTTCTGTTTCTGTGCCGTGGACTTGTAGGCATGCCTGCAAGCCTGCAACTACAGCTGATGTGTGCAGCTGACATTAGAGCGGGAGGCAGAAGAGTATCAGCTGCTCATGGCGAAGCATGCGCATGCGACCGCCAACCGCAAGCAAGCAAGCGCTGGCGCCGCAACCGAGCCGAAGTCGAAGAAGAAGAAGAACAAGAAAAAGAAGGCTAACACAGCACCCGAGGAGGCCAGGCAAGCCACCTCACAGCAGTGGGAGCCCGAGTCACAGCACTACACGCCCGGCGGGGTAGCGGGTGACCACACGCAGTGCACTTTCGACACGTGGGACGGCATCCCAGAGGGAGAGCGGGGCCAGAGTCAGCGGCCGTTGAGCGCAGAGGCTGAGGCAATCAGGGCAGAAGCAGCCGCAAACGGGCTCGGAGATCTGGGAGACGAGGAGCTTCAGACTCTGATCGAGCAGCAAAGAGCGATTGAGGAGGAGTGTACTCGTAACCACAACATCTCCAAGCAGCAGAGGCCGCCGCAGCAGCACCAGCAGCAGCAGCGGCGGCAGCGGCAACAGAACAGCTCCAACACCACCGCGAACGCCACCCCCACGTCGTCCACATCATCAAAGACTCATACACACAGCGCAGCGCCTGCGCGCTTAGGCGTGCGTCCAGTTCCCGCAGTGGCAGCTGAGCACCGGTCGCAGCCTCCAGTGCATGTGGGGCAGCGACCCGCAGACGCGGCGGCGGGGGGGAGGGCTCTGCGAGCTGCCGCAGGGGGCAGCGCTCTGCGGCATAATGCTGCTGGGGGCAGCGGCTCCAGGAACGGAGGCAATACACTATGGAACCAGCAGAGCACTGCAGCAGCGTACTCTCAAGGGGCAGCAGACTGCGCTGGTGGCAGTGGCTACAGGGGGGCTGACGGGGGGGAGGGTGTGTGTCAGGGGGACGCTCGCCGGGCCTCTATGGGGATGTTCCGGGACAGCCCTGCTGTTGCTCCATCACTGGACATCAATGGCGGCAACGGGAACGGGAACTTGAAGCATGTGGACCATGCATACCGGCGGGTGTCTGAGCCGCACGCAGGTGACGGCGCACCGACCTGTCTGCAGGCTGCGGTGGAGGAGGTAGTTGGGGGGGCTCATGCGGGCAATAACCCCCTGCACAGTCCAGATTCAGGTGTATCCAGCCAGTCAGTTACATCTGTGGGCGGCCTCCCGGGTGGCAGCGCGCGGGCAGAGCCGCACTTGCGCCACCTCCAGCCACCGCACCCCCCCCCTCGGCCGCCGCTGTCTGCGGATGGCCCGACATACACTGATATGCATGGCCATGCATCCGTCAGTGCTACAACAGGATGGCATGGGAGTGGCGGCCCCCACCACCACCACGCCCATCACGACACAGCAGCTTCGGCAGCTCTAAGCGCCCACCTGACAGACTCGTGGCATCCTTATTCTCACCACACACAGCACACTCAGCAGCACGTTCCTGCCGCCAGCATGCCAGGGAGGCCGCACGAGCCCAGCCCCACCTCCTTCAATGATCTCGAGCACAGTAGTAACACCTTTAGTCATCTATACGAAGGCAGCAGCGCTTACAGCACTGCAGCAGGCCACCACAGCCAGTATGACCAGTACCAAGACTACAGCTTCGGCTCGTATCCTTCCCAGAGCACCGCAGCCACCGCAAGTTGGAACGCTGCCCAACCGCCACCACCGCAATGGAGCCAGCCCGAGCACCCCCACCCCCACCCCAACCACCGCACAGGCCCCTTCAACCCACTGAGCCACACAGGTCATGTTGTCAACACGCATGGGGAGCATGCAAAGCAAGGGTATGAGACTGGAGTTTGGGAAACCCAACAGTCTGACCCAGCCATGCTGCGGCAGCACCACAGCACACACAGCGCGCACAGCATGACGATGGAGACGTCGCAGCCGCTGCATGTGCGGCTGCAGGAGGGGCTGTGGGCGGACGTGCCTGCGCCTCCCCGGCAGCCCCCCATGAACCCTGACAGCGCTGCGGCGCAGGCTCTCGGCCAGCGCATGCATTCGCAGAGCAGGCCAGCCGCACACAGCAGCCTGTTCCAGCCATACAGTGAGCATACCCATGGTGCGTGCCTGACTCCATGGCTCCTCTCTTGCTAGAACTCATGCCTGCTGCATGACTCTCTCTCAGATCCAGATCTCTCTAAACTACGGCAATTCCAGTGGTATAATTGGTGAGATACTCCGAGATATGCCGCACCTCAACACTGGCAGCCATTTGCAGCATAATGTACAGGTATATCGGTATTTATTTATACGTTACCTGCGGTCTAATTGGCATACGTTTCAGGGCGTCAAAGCAGCTTGCAGAGTCCGACGAGCAACTGAAGCACCTTGTTGTCATGGCTATGGTTCCAACCGTACATGTACAGCGATGTTACCGCGTCAAGTTTGATGCGGCGCTGTTTGTTACAGTTTTATCGCTTTCTCCCTCGCGAGGCCTCGTACATACCCAAGTACATATACCGTGGAGAGTATGCATATACATCAGTATATAGGCCAGACCTACCCATGCATGTCCATGCGCATACCCATGCCCCAATAGACCAACCCTTGCCCTTACCGAGACCTACCCATGCATGTCCATGCGCATACGCATGCCCCTATAGACCAACCCTTGCCCTTACCCCTGCCCCTCGCCTTGCTAGCAATCATGCCTCCTCCACAACTCTCGCTGTGGCGCTCATGCTCCATTCCAACACTTGGCACTTGGCACTTGCTGTGCCTCATGGGGTTGGTCACAGGCGATGCCGTGCAAACGACGGGATCCACGAACCCATGAGAAGAACAAGGCAACCGCTTCAACAAACTGCTGAATGCTGTAGGTGCTGACAGCTGGCTTCTAAGCAGCCGCACGGCATCGAATGCAGTGCCCGAGCACAGCATGCTTCATTCTCATGCACCACAGGAGCTTTCTCGGCTGACTGCGGAGCCACCCCTGTTTGACACCCCTACACAACACACACACACGCAGACCGCAGCGGCTGTGCTTCTGCCTGAGGATCTTCTGGATCCCGCCACCGGGTTGCCATGCGACTCGAGCCACATCGTGCGGTGCTGGGACTGGCTGGGACTGCTTGGAACTGTTTGTCTATTAGGTAATTGAGATGGTAACACCACAGGTTCTAATTCGGTATAGTCGAAGCTATAAACCAAATCTATACAAGTATTTTCTATATCTTTAGAAAGAAAAGCGCAGACACAACAGTTGTGGTCTGTCAATTAATAAATAATGTTTCCTGCTCATGAATAGTGTGTCCATGCACAGTCTGTCAATGTATGCATCACACCCAGAGCACCCAGTAGCATCACACCCAGAGTTTCTCTGAGGAAGGTACAGCTGCATGGGCTTGTGGCCTGCAGTGTGCTGGTCATGATCACTATGCAGTCGTCACCTCTGCCAAGCGGTCCTACTAAGCCCTGCTAACTAACTGTCTGTGCAAGCTAGAGCAGCACGAGTTGCAGCGGCTTCACATCACATCCATTGATCACCAGTGTCGCTTAGTTACATAGAACAATTCTCAATATTTGGGGCTATTTTTTTGGGTGTGTGCCCTAACAAATTAAGCGACACTGGTGATTAGTGATCACATCACTGTTTTCTTTGATCTGAACTGAACCGAACTGAACCGAACTGAACCGAACTGAAGTGCTGCAGTGTGCGGTGCAGGAGGTGACGGCCACTGGATTGCACAGCCCTGCCCAGCAGATGGTCTCTCCCGTGCAGTTTGACACCCGAAAACTGAGTCGGTGGGCAACGCAGCAGTCCTCTCACCAGCATGCCCCTCCAGTGTACCCTGTGGAGTGGATATAGGCTGCCGCCATGCAGGTCCCTGTCACTGGGGTGGTGCTGCATGAGGGTGGTGATGCATGAGCATGTATATGTCATACTGGGGTGTGGTGCTGCATATGAGCTCCTGGAAGAGATTTATATATGCGTGCCATGTTTTGGCGATCACCCAACATGTTTTTGGCTACTCTTGCGAGCCAGTGAGTCAGTGTTGGTTCTGCATCTGGCGATGTGGCTGAGTCAGTGGTCATGATGCATCTGTGCCTGGCTTTGTTTGTGGTGTGGCACGTGGCACTGCAGCGTACCAGTACGTAGTTTTGGTTTCGTTCTTGTCCTTCGACGTCGGCAGTTAGCTAGTCATGTTCGCATCGCAGCCGTGTTACAACCCCTTGGCAGAGGACCTGTACACTTCTTGAGCTTGTATGACTCCCTCGAGAAAGACACACACGTCCCTCTGTGGGCTCCCGTGCTTGATGAGTGATGCCGCATGAGTGAGTTAACGAGCATGAGTGAGTTCACGAGCACGAGGGTTGAAATCCCTGAACAGAAACGCAGTCGCCTTGAACACCTGCACTACACAGGGTGCTGCAACTTGAAGGAAGGAGATCATATGTTGGGCATGGAAACCCCGAACATAGCAGATACTACTCGAAAACGCCACTGGAAAGCACCTTGGGGATCACGATCACTTACTTGGACTTGCTGTTATGTGTACTTACTTATATCTGTCCTGGTAGTCTCACCGGATGGCACGCACCACCCCTAGGGTGCTCGATATACAGTGCAGTTGCTGCACTGTCTGCCAGGTTGGGTGCGTGTGGTGTTGGGACTTTGCAGGCACCCACATGCAGCATGGGCATGCCATGCTACAGGGCCCCTGTGCTGCGCCAGTGTCAGTGAAATACACGGACATGAAAGTATGCCAAGGATTCTGTGTGTATGCACCGAGGGTGGAGATAGTTTCCTGCACGCGCACTCTGCACACCCAGTGCTATCCGAGTCCGTATGTGTTTTGCTCTGCTCTGTCAGGTCTGATGCCCTTGTGTTGTGGGGTGCGTGGGCATGAAAGGTCAGTTGTTCACCACAGATGCTTGTTGCGGATGGTTCTGGGTTAACGGCCCCTTTCGTAGCCTGGGTGAGCGGCTGCACATGGGCAAAGAATTCTTCAACTCTTTGAAGAATGAATTCGTGAGATTACAGGTCGTACATGTTGACGCTTCACCGGCAGAAGCAATGTAGCACAGCAACTGTGTGCCAATTGTGCATGCATCTGGGTTCATCGATACTGTCGTCTCAAGATGGTGCGGTTGTACAGAAAACTAATCTGGAACCAAAAGCTCAAAACATTCGTCCAATAAGGTTACTCAAAGAAACGCATCCTTCCTCTGCACGAGCTCTGCCCTAGATGTACTTCATTGGCTTTATTTAGCATCTCGAAAGTTGTGCAATCAGCCTGAAGCTGGAGTGGCCTGTTCACGAGTATGGCTTCCCTGCTTGCAAGTTTGCGATAGCTCAGGTTTGACGCCGATTGAGGCTCGTCTCTGAATACTATGCAAATCGCAAGCAAAGTCTTCGAAACAGTTCTAACATGTAAGCAGTTGTTGTAAAATCCAGCACCACCTAAATAAGAACTGACTGCGGTTGTGTCACCAACTCCTCCCTCATTTTCCGTGACGAGCAAGCGAAATAACGGGGGCTCCGAGACAACTGAAAAGACGTGCAACAGTGCACCTCGATCAAATCAATGCTGCGCACTTTGCCTATGTGTACCTGAGTTGTGTTGAAACTGTGAAGATGCACGTTTGATTGCACATTGGTGAGTGTCCAGATTGGAATATATAGCACATGTCACGGCGTTCAACCATGTTGGCGCCTTCTCAAGCACTCCGCTGTCCAAGGGCGTTAAATCGTTGCAATTTCGTCTCTACTCCCTCGCAGCCATGTAAAAGTGTCGGCAACTCCACAGGAGCCGTTCAAAACAGCGTTGAGTTGTGTTCAGCGCTGTCGGCGACGGTTCGTTGTGCCGCACCCAGCAGAACTAGTATCGTTGCTAGATCAGGTCTGTTCAGCAAGTTTTCGAAACCTGCTATTCGAGTAGTTGTGTTAGCACAACAGGAAGCGAGGGTAGATGGGTTTACAGGTGTGCCTTCCGTTCTACTCCCGAAGCACTGCATCGATCCAATGCTTCCTGAAAATTTGTGTTTGCTTGCAGAGGTTGCCACCGAGCATCTGCTTCTCGGATTAGTGGCACACGAGAGCGAGAGCAACCGAGCAGTTAGCATTTTTGGCCCGAACGCAGATGCTATGCTACGGGCAAGAGAGACTGTGCAGAGAGTCTCAGGGCGCAGGCGTGAAAGTCCTGAAAAAATTGAAATTCCTCCTTTCAGTCGTAACGCCAGAGCAGTCTTCGAAGCGGCCCGAACGGTACACTCTGACGCACACCAGCGCATGATGCGTGCTTCCTGTTCACTTCTGTCCTGTATGCATACAAACCGAATAGCGACACTAGATGGAAGTACGTGTAGTATCGTGCCAACGGTTTCATGCTCTGACGTTTCGTACTTTTTGAACAGGTAACCTTTGTGCAGGAGTCCCAGGTGATGGGCATGCCCATCGTCACTGCCGAACACATTTGCCTGTCCCTTTGTAACTCAAGAAATACTGGCGCGGTCCGCGTGCTGCGAGCGTGCGCCCCATCCCTGCGCTCCTATTGCCCATCGCATTGTTTGAGTTCCACCTGACTGTCCTTCATGTTTGCAGGCTTGGCGTAGACATCGAAACCATCAAACGTGAAGCGAGGAAAAGAATTCAAGTGATGCGTGAGGCAGATGCAAAGAAGAACATGACCAAGGTATGCTTGTACACACGCAGTATCCTCACAACAAATAATCTGCAATCACCAAGAACAGTGCACCTGAACCAGAATCAGGCTGCATGTCAATTCTGGCCAGCAGGGGATAGCATCCTCATCGCTGCTGGCTTGAACACTTGCTCAACAACACGACATGCGTTGTTCAAGAACTAAAGGAGTCGGCATGCAGGTTGGACGCAGGCCTGGAAAGCCTACCTACACTCAGTTCTGCCGCGACCTCACAGAGTCAGCCCGGAGCAGTTCCATTGATCCAGTGTGCTTCAGCCCGCTGCTGCGTTGCTCCTGAACATTCTGTGCCGAGACTATGCTGCATATGACCAATTGTACGCAACCACATATCATCATGAAGTAGTGAACCATGACAACCATCCTGCCTGAAGGAGTCCTGGCATTGGCTCTTTCGTGCAGTGTGTTGATGGCAGTGCCATTCACTTCCACAGACCGTACATGTTGACTACCACAGCATCAAATATAACTGTCAAGAGACGCAGGCACCAATCATGCATAAAAAAGTTGTCCTGGTGACAGTTGAACCACTGTCAATGCAGCAGTAAGTGGTAACTGATCGTTGATCCATGGCCACACTCTGATCTTCACCTGGGGCATACCACATGGATTCACTGTGCAAAGCACAGCATCTTGGTTATCTTACAGTGTAGCTGAATTGATTCAGGTGATTGGAAGGACATCAGAGCTGGCTCGGGTGTGTCAGATTCTGTCCAGGCGCAAGAAGAACAACCCTCTACTGCTTGGTGAGCCAGGGGTTGGGAAAACAGCTGTGGCAGAGGGTCTGGCATACATAATTGCCAAGCGCATTGCCGTGTCTGGAGCTCCCCTGCCTCCTCATTTGTGGGTGCGGCTTCGAACGTTCTGTGGCTTCGAATGTTCTCACATGTAATGACACCTAAGACACAACAAAGACAGACAGCCAAGTTGCGGGGAGGGGAAACACACTCTCTCACAGCTCACTCCTGGGGCTGCACATTCGCGTATCCATGTGTTCAGCATAGCAGCATCTAACAGGGCTTGTGTAGCAGCATCTAACAGAGCTTGTGTAGCAGCATCTAGCAGTGGTGACTGACTAGACACTCATTACCTCACTGGCTGTAGTGTAAAGTTACAGGCACAACTCCATAGAATGGCTCATGTACCAGCAAATCAACGCATGACAACTTAGCTCGACCTCGCACAAACGACACAGGACATGCCACTGACATCACTAGTGCACCGGCCTCCATAGCGTGCAAGCGGGGTGCCAACTTTTGTCCTCTCTCTGGTCTTGGATGGCATGCACACGTTGCCCAGTTCGTATCCTTGCCACACCTTAACAGGGATCGCCAGTCATATCCTTGCCATGCCTTGCACACTGCCCAGGCCATATCCTTGCCACACCTTACCAGTGATCACCATTGTTGCTTAGTTAGATAGTTAGAACAATCCTGATCATTTGAGACTGTTTTTTAGGTTTGTGACTTGACAAATGAAGCGATACTGGTGATCACTGCACCTAACACGCTGCCCATGTCATATCCTTGCCGCACAAGCACATGCTGCTTTTGATCAAGGTTTCCTTCCTCGTTTCCTCCAGGTTTCGTCCCGCTTCGCAGCTGTTTTCGATGCGGATCGAAAACACGCTGCTCTAGACTTGGCGGGTCCTGAAACAGGAGAAAAACTGATGCGTCAGAGCAGTTTAGTTGTCCTTCGACTGCTGTCCCCTGAAGCAGTGATCACCAGTGTCGCTTATTCTGTTCGGGCAGACACCTAACATGTGACATGTGGACGTGTTCCTGTCCCTGAATACATACCCCCCCCCCCTCACTAACGCCCCTACCCTCAACTACCCCCCAGTATCAAGAGAGAAAAAAAAAAGAATCTTAGCAGCTTGCAGGATGCCAAGGTTCTGTCGCTGGACATCGCGCTGCTGCTGGCTGGCGCAAAGGAGCGAGGGGAGCTCGAAACACGCTTGAAGAAGCTGATTTCCGAAATCTCAGAGTCCAGAACCCCCATCATACTCTTCATCGACGAGCTGCACACTGCAGTGGGCACAGGTGTGCTCCACTGCTTCTCCACCACTGCTTCATACTGTGGTGGCCTCTGCAATGCTGTTGTGAAGCTGCTGTACTCTGCCAGCACGCATCTGTATGCTCAGTAAGCTCAGGTTCAGTAGGCTCAGTGTGTTGAGTGAGCCCATGTCATCAGCAGTCATCAGTATGCTCAGTGTGTTCAGTGAGATTGTATCACAACCAGCCATCAATATGCTCAGTAAGCTCATGCTCAGTATTTTCAGTGAGATCGTCACATAAGCAGCCATCAGTATTCTGTATGCTCATCAGTGTTCTCTCAGAGAGTGTTGACATGCTGATCGTCCAGATCTGATGCCTGCTGCAGTGCACCAGTATACTGGTAACTGCAGCAGGCGCGTACTGTCAGTTACAAGTGTACTGGTGACTCACCAGCGGTGAGCATCAGCAGGCATCAGCATTCCAGTGGCGGGCGCAGCTGGGCCCCTCTCTTGTGCTCTTGACTTGAGGCTGCAACAAAACCTCAGCTCAAGTAGGATGTGATCATACATTGATCATACAACAATTGATCACTACTATAGTCATTAAAGGAATCAAAGCCAAGCCAAAAGTCTTTCAAGCAGTGATCATGCAGTGATCATGCAGTGATCAGCACATTCTCAATGATCTGCCAGATCATGTGCTGCACAACACTATCAATAGCTGGGATGTTCAATGGTTTGGTGACCTGCAGGAGCTCCGATCAGCTCAGGGGGTAGCTCAGCAGGGGGCCCAGACATCAGCGCCCTGCTCAGGCCCGCCCTCGCCAAAGGCCATCTCAGATGCATGGCAGCATCAACGATCCAGGAGTACCGGAAACGCATCGAGGGAGACGCCTCACTCGCACGCTGCTTCCAGCCAGTTGAGGTTCGCGAGCCGTTGGCACCTGAAGCCACCATGGTGCGCTGCGCGGGCTTTCAATTAAATCTGTATGGCCACAGGCGATTGTAATCTGGAGGTGTCATGTGATTCACACTTGTTGTTGTTGTTGTTGTTGTTGAATATAGCCAGCTTACTTTTACAAATCATCACCACTACAGCCCTTCCATGGAGTTATGCCTGTAACTTTACGCTTATACATTTTTTTTAATAAATAAAAATGTCAAAGCTAAAAAAACGCTGAGGGGAAAAAACACACACGTGCACCAGTTTTTATTCTGGCGCGATCTCACCCCTCGAAGACTTTCACCACTGCACATCTGAGCTCAGGCTTCTCTCTCTTTCAGCCCGATCAAGACCCCAGACATCAAAACGAGGAACACTGTCTTGTCTACAGTCCAGTTGTCCGTAAAAATCAGATCTTACCATACTGTAATTGAATACTTTAATAAACAAAAATCACCATCAGTCCCTTGTGGCCGCCAGCCTTACTCAAACCCCCTAGACCAAACCCCCTAGACCAAACCCCAAACCTAGCCCCTCAGACCCCCCCCCTCCCCCTCACCAGATCTAGAGCCTGCGGTTGCACACACAAACCACACAACAGCCCTCTCCTGATGGGTGTTCCTGAAAAGACTGCTCTCCACCCAAGACGCGCGAACCCCAAGTGCAGGTGCTGCACGGGCTAGTGAGTCGCTACGAGGCGCACCACAAAGTGTCCTACACTCGGGAGGCCATCGAGGCTGCGGTGATGTTGTCTGAGCGGCATATCCCGGACCGCCGACTGCCTGACAAGGCTCTGGACCTCCTCGATGAGGCTGGCTCGCGCGCACGCATCACCACCGACCTCGCCAGGCTCGGGGACGTTGACATTCACGCCCACCACCGCCAGATCGAACTCTCACAGGTACCCCCCCCCCCTCTTTCTTACAAGCTGGAAAGGTAGTGAATAGGCATGAACCCAAGTAGCCACCCCCCCTCCCCCCCCCCACACTTACGAACCGGAAAGGTAGTGAATAGGCATGAACCCAAGCAGCCCCCCCCCCCCCCCCCCCCTTTCTTGTTCCTGATCCCCATCCAGCTTCATTCACCCCGTCTTGTTTCACGTGCACCGCTGTTCTGGCCGCGTGTCTTTTTCGTTGCATTGCAGAGATATCTTCATCGATGGGAAGTCCGTTGTTTTTAAAATGTTCTATGGAGTTATGTCTGTAACTTTACACACTTTTATTGTACTTTTATTATGTTGCAGGTGGTGGCTGCCAAGGAGGAGGCTGCTGAGGAAGGCAGGTATGAGGAGGCGGGGCTGCTGCGTGACCGCGAGCTCGACTTGAAAGCACTCCTGGTGGCGCCGGCGAGCCACGCTCCCAGAATCGCCCTTGTAGACACCCCGGATATTGAGAATGTGCGCCCCAGACCGGTTCTCAGCACCGAGAATTTCATGCTGAAAGCTTTCTTTCACAACACACCCCAGCTCACCTGGAACGATGATGGCCGTTTCTGTTGAGGTACAATGCATGCCAGACATGCATGCAAGTCGACCTGAGCTGCAGTTGCTGCTGGAGAGAGATTGTCTCTTCAGATCAGGCCTAAGGCTGATGTGTATTCGGAAGGTCATCTTGACCTGATGTGTATTCGGAAGGTCATCTTGACGCAGGCTGACGTGTATCCAGATCATCAATGATGTATATTCAGGTCATCAATGATGTGAATCCAGGTAATCATTGTGTATTCAGATCATCAATGATGTGTATCCAGATCATCAATGATATATATTCAGGTCATCTATGATGTGAATCCAGGTCATCATCGTGTATTCAGATCATCAATGATGTTTATTCAGGTCATCATCGTGTATTCAGGTCATCAATGATGTGTATTCAGGTCATCATTGTGTATTCAGGTCATCAATGATGTGTATTCAGGTCATCATTGTGTATTAAGATCATCAATGATCATACAACGATCAGATCATCAATGATCATACCATCAATGATCATACAGAGATCAGATCATCGATGATCTTACAACGATGTGTGTGCATCCAGGTCATCTCAACATGGATAGGAATCCCACTGGAGAGGTTGTCCAAGAGCGAGGCCCAGACACTCACCCGTCTACCTGAGCTACTCAGCAGGGCGGTCATCGGCCAGGGCCCCGCAGTGGACGCCGTGGCCAAGGCAGTCCAGCGGTCGCGGTCGGGCATGAAGGCCCCCGCGCGCCCCCAAGCCACTCTGCTCTTCGCAGGGCCCTCCGGGGTCGGCAAGACGTCACTTGCGCTGGCGCTCGCTGACCAGCTGTTCTGCGCCAAGGTGTGTTCTCATGTCGGCGATCTCCTGCACCACAACTCCTTCTCTCCCGCAGCAACTCCTAAGCTGTGCATGCGTTGATTTGCTGGTACATGAGCCATTCTATGGAGTTACGCCTGTAACTTTACACACTCCAACTGCTGTCAGGTTCTGTGAGGCACTACAGTAGAGGCACGTTCACTTGTACCCTTATGTGCGCCAAAAGTCGGTCAGGTTAGGACGAGTACGAGTTAACACATCGCATCTTGGCTTGATCGTGCTGCTCCCCGGGGGGGGGGGGGCTCAACAGTGCACCCGCGGCAGGGGGCCTCCTGCTCCACCCCCCCTCCTCCCGGGGTCGGTCGGGCGCTAGAACCTGCTCTGTTGCCCCCCTCAGCAGGTCTTGATCGCCTGCACACCTGTAGCCACCTGCAGCACGTTTCAGCGGCGCCGCATGCAGGAGAGCTTGGTGCGCATCGATATGAGCGAATGCATGGAGAAGCATTCGATCAGCAAGCTTATCGGCGCGCCGCCCGGGTACCATGGCTTCGGCGACGGCGGTGCGCTCACAGAGGCTGTACGCCGCAACCCCCACTGCGTGGTGCTCTTTGATGAGATCGAAAAGGCGCACCCCGATGTCTTCAACCTCCTCTTACAGGTCCGCCCCACCTCCCACCTCCATGCATGCATGCACTTTTGCACATGCATTGCGGCCGCTTGCATCCGCTTTTGCAAAAGCGCATGCATGCGGAGCACTGTGTTCTGTGTATGATTGAGATATGTCGATTCTGCAGTACCGTGTGAATGTGGAGGCGTTGATTTCGTGTTCTTTCCATCCGGCTAGTTGGATTCATGCCTGTTCACTGGCGATTTTTTTGAGTTCATGCCTATTCACTACCTTGAGATTTCAGGTTTGTTAAAGTGTTCATGGATAGACCTTTCCGGTTTGTAAAATCGGTTCCAGATGGAATGTTGAACGCATCAGGTGTTGCTGGTAAAGAGAGTCCGCCACACGGAAATGCCTCTGTTTATTATTATCGAAAAAGCGCCATCAGAAAGTTCGGTGTGTATTGTGACTGACATCAGGCACCAAAACATATCCAAAACATGGACCGTTTGCGCCCCATCCTCGTCAGCATTGCTCGATGACAAGACTTTCGTGATGGTGCTCTTATGCTCCGAGAATCGAGTGAAGTGGTGGATACTTTGTGTTAGTTGCTTCCGGCTGTTTAGGTTTATGCCTGTTCGCTGCCTTTCCAGTTTGTAAAAGGCTCGATGGAAGCCCCCCGGGGCGGTGCCCCCCTCCTTAGGAGGGGGGGCGGGTACCCCCCCCCCCCCTCTTTGGGGGGAACAAACTTTAAGCGTGGGCGCAATCATTACCTGCGAGCCTTTGTGCATGCAGATCATGGAGGATGGCCGCCTCACGGACAGCAGCGGCAGGGTGGTGTCGTTCAAGCAGGCGCTGATCGTGCTAACGTCCAATGTGGGCTCCTCCGCGCTCGTGAGCGGCGCCACAGCCTTAGGGTTTGACCTGTCGGGGGCGGAGGGGCACGCGGAGCGGCTGCAGAGCATCGTGAAGGAGGAGATGAAGGCCCAGTTTCGCCCAGAGTTCCTGAACAGAATAGATGAGATTGTGGTGAGCGCCCAGGAGCTCCCCTCTGCTACCCCTGGTGCTGTGTTGCGCATTATCACGTTCAGAGCCGAAAACGTAACGTAATTACCCGTACGTGTAATACGTACTTACGCACGCAATACGTAGCAAGTGCAACACTGCCCCGGTGGCTTTGAGTACAGGCTATCTAGTACTCCCAATTTGTCGGACCTACAACCCCCCCCCCCCCCCCGTTTTCCTCTGTACGTCGGGGTTTTTATTTGTAGTACAAACACAAAGGGGAAGCCGCTTGCTTCCCATTTGCATGCACAAGTGCGCTTGTTTGAGCAGGCGGCTTGCCATACACATGCAGCGTACATGCGGTGTATGCAACCCCAAAGCGAAGCGCCGACACAGCGAACAGCGATGACAGCGATGCCCTGCTGCAGGTCTTCAACAATCTCTCAGACGCCAGCCTGCGTGTGATCGCCGCCAACATGCTCGCGGACGTGGTTGCGCGTGTCGAGACCGCAGGTGTTCTGCTGCGTGTGGCGCCGGAAGTGGCTGAGGTGGTCACTGCCGCAGCCCTCAACGAGGTCGGCGCCGACGCGTACGGCGCGCGTGGCCTGAGGCGCGCTATCTGCGCGCTGCTGGAGGACCCCCTGTCGGAGCTGCTGCTGGACGCTGGTGTGGTGGGCGGCTACACCTCCTCTGCCTCTGACAGCGAACACGCTGAGAGAGGTGCGCACGTGTCTCCTGGTTCTTTTGCTCTATCTTGTAGTGGGTGCATATATCCACCACCCCCGGGGCAGGTCTGTTCTCGGCTGCCCCGGGGGGGGAAAAGGGATATGCCCGCCCGCCCGGGGGGGGGCGTGGTGGATATCCTCGGCTGCCCCAGGGGGGGGGGGGAGGGGGCGGTAGGGCACACCATTGTGCAATACGGTTTTAGGAAACTGCTGGGAGTACTGAGGCTGACTGTTGATTTTCTGGGTCTAGTCACCTAACAAAGCAGGATTTAGTGGACCTCGCCTTGCCATACGAGAAAATCAGTGGTCTTAGCGTTGGGCTGAGGGTGTGTATGTGCCGCCCTTGGGGGGGGGGGATATGTAGCCACCCATTGCCCCCCGCCCCCCCCCCCCCGGGCGGGTGGGCATGTCCCGCCCCGCCCCCCCCCCTCCCGGGGCAGCCGAGAACAGACCTGGGGGGCCCCGGCTACACAGCATGCTGCGCACACACCAAGGTGTCCACACACACTTCCACATGCATGGCATGCATGCATGCATGAGCAGCTCTTCAGGGTGCGCGTGCGGCGACAGTGTGCCATGCTGTGCAGAATTCGTTGGAGTTGAGGCGGTCGTGGTCGCCGGCGCCATCGCTCTACAGTTCCTGCAACCAGACACAACATCAGAAGAGGAGCAGGAGGAGAGCCCACAGCACAACACCTCAGACCTAGACTTGAGTTGGGGCGCTGCGGACCGCAGCCGGGGCGGTTTCCTGGGGGGTAGGCTGCTGAAGGGGGTCCGGGAGACTCTGTCTCGCGTGAACGTCTGAAATATTTGAAGCTCTGGGCTGCGGGCACAGATGTCGGGGTGGCAGCCCTGCGGTTTGCAGCCCTGTCAAAGTTTGGGTTGTGACTCATTTTGGGTACTTTTGGCCGTTTTGGGTTGTGACTGGTTTTGGGTGGTCTTGTGCTTGTTGGGTTGTTGCCCAGGGACTGCAGTTTCGGGATGTTTGAAGCGCGTGGCAGTCAGTGTGCGGTCACTGCTGTTGTGAGAGCGTCGTTTGGTGTGTAGCTTGGGAGAGTCGGTAGCTTGGGCCCCGGGTGGTAGTGTTCGATGTCTGTCGTTTGCATCGCCGCGGAGGCTATTGGTAGAATGCTGTGAGGATTTACTGTTTGTTACAGGCGACACGTCAAGTGGGGGGGGGGTGCGGGTGGAAGTGGAAGTGCATGCATGCATTCCAGGCTGGAACAAGCCGTAGTGTGGGGAAGGCACAGCGCACTCCCAGGGGTGCTGTGTGAACCCTGCATGCATGCCACTACATAGCGGCGCATGATTACGTCATCATTTGTCGAGTGCGTCCAGACAGCGTGGTAGGAACGATAATCGAATTAGGGGGGGGGCTCCGCGGCGCGCTTGGCGGTGAGCTGACTTGTACAATGTGGGCAACAAGGCCTTGAAATGCTGCTGTGGATGCGAGGCCATGGTTCATCACCAGTGGGGGTAAACGATCGTGTTTAGAGAGGCGTTGTGCCGTTTTACAAGTTCCGGCATTCTCTCAGATTCCAACTTCCAGCCCCGTTCTTTCTATAAGACCTTCCGTGGAGGGGCGGCCGTGCTGTGGAAATGCGCAGGGCCCTCTGCAATGCAACGGCATGGCAACTCTGATCTCTGAATCTGTTTGGAGCGTTCTTGGTTTGGTTGGCTTTACTTACACCTGCCAACCAACATCATCGTATATACACAGCATCGTTGGCGTCATAGTGTACTGTGTTGCTATGTGTTTTATAACAGCTGACGAGCTGTCTTGTGACAGATTATGTAAGTGTCTGATCACACGTGCGGGGTGCTTGTGGTCCGTATGATGTAATGATACTCGTTCAGGGTGTGTGTTTCCATTGACAAGGGCGCGGCTCACAAGCACGAAAGGTGCACCACCAGGGTGTGTGGTACCGCGTTGGACGTCAGGATGCTGAGCCACTGCAGATGCATGCCTCAAGTGCGGGGTGTGTGCAGCATGGAAGCTTCCGCATGGCAGAATTCTGCGCACATGGTCCCCAGGGACCCACCTGCCAGACCGTACACACATGCGAAGGATGATGTATAGAGGGCGAACAGCTCCCTCCCGCATGGTCTGCTTGTCATCAGTTTTACGCTGCTCTCTCCACCGGAAAGGTAGTCAATAGGCATGAACCCAAACAGCCAATATCAACTTACACTGCTCTCTTCACCAAACTGAGCAGCGCAGCGGGGAGGGGGGGGGGGCAGGCTGTAGCTACCCCACACAGAACGAACCCAACTCTACCACCACACAGAATCCAATTCTACCCAGTTATACCACACAGAACCCAATTCTAGCACACAGAGCCCAATTCTATCTGCAGCCTTGAAAACGATCTCTTTCTGATGAAAACGAAGAGATGGTTTTCATCACTGTTGGGTAGCCAGTGCTCAATACCAAACACTACGACACACAGACCTGCTCCTGCTCCCACCGAAAGCTCAACTCTCTCTCTCTCTCACACACACACACACACACACACACACACACACACACACACACACACACACACACACACACACACATGTCGGCTTCAATTCCTTTTAGGCTTCAAGATGGCTCTTTAGCTTTTGCCCGCGGTGCACCGACTAACAACAAGCCTTCCAGAGCCACCCCCTCACGACTCGAGACATCACTCCTCCAAACATCACTGCTACGCAGGTGGGCTGCCCAGCCACTGGCTTTTGATACCCTGGGGCCACACGCACCGATATGATACCACACCACACCACACCAGTGATCACCGGTACCGCTTAATTATCAGGGCAGACACCCAAGAGTTAATAGTCCCAAGTATTCAGGATTGTTCTATCTAACTAGACGATACTGGTGATCACTGGACCCCACCATACGATACGCCTATAAACTACCTTTCCGGTTTGTCAAGGGCGCAGATCACACCAAACCATACCATACCATACCACACGCTGCTGTAACACCACACGCTGATCATCTACAGCAACCACCAGCCACAAGAGGCTTCTGCTACCATCATTGGATTGGCCCACGCCGCAGTCCAACACACACTATCCCTCAGATCACCAACAACAAACGACATGTAAGCCGTTAGGCTTGCATGCATTAGGGGCTACTACTAATGAATCAGGGGCTGCTATTGCACCTCTGGAGACCCACTGGCACAAACCACGCAGCCTTTCACAGGCTGTTCACAGCCTTTCTAGAACAGCCTTTGTACACACACAAAAAGCCTGTTCCCAAACACAAACACAAACAGCCTCGTTCTAGAAAGGCCTCGAGGTAGACAGCAAAATACATTCCACCACAGATCCTACAGAGAGTTTCATAGTTTCAGGGGACCCCTGGGGCAGACACAGCAGCCCTGTGGCGGACCTTAGGCTCAGCAGCCGACTGCTGCGCTGCATGCCGGTGCTTGTAGCCACAAACCCCCCTCCAGCGGTGCCCCCCTTGCCGGCCTCCCAAGTGAGAGCCACGCGGTGGTACTCCGGCCTCTCGGGGTCAAGCTTGCATGGGAATCCAAGCTTGGCGTGCACGACGCTGTGGGCGGCGTCCCTGTGGCCACACAGCTTGCGCAGCGCTGGCTTCACGAACAGGTGGAAGCACACCAGAGTGCTGACGGGGTTTCCTACATGCATGCATGCTTTGTGTTGAGAGAATGCATCTGAACTGAGAGAATACGAACTGAGAGAACGCATGTGAACTGAGGGAATGCATCCAAACTGGGGGAATGCATCTGAACTGAGAGAATGCATTCTATTTGAGAGAATGCATCTGAACTGAGGGAATGCATCCAAACTGAGGGAATGCATCTGAACTGAGAGAACGCATTCTAACTGAGGGAATGCATCTGAACTGAGAGAACGCATTCTAACTGAGAGAATGCATCCAAACTTATAGATAGTACGAACCAAAACAGTGGGATCAAATGGATACGTACGAACCAGATGTTTCTGTACGTGGGTGCCTCCCTATGTACTAATATTTTAAGTTTGCAAGAAAACAAGGGGGCAGAGGCGTGCCTGGAAGCCCAAAGTAGAGAACATTCCGGGCAGAGGCGGAAGACAGGGTGGCAAAGGTGAGGGGCTTGCCAGGCTTCATCAACACTCTACCAAAGTGAACAGTGCCCATCTTCTCTAGCATAGGTTTTACGTAATCTGTGTCACCCATGGAGACTCCACCAGATGTGATCACCATGTCTGCTCCATCTGAAACTGCCTTGCTTACCTGCTCGTCCAGAGCACCTTCCTGCACACTGTGCCACTGTGATCGTTTGACATCTGCTGCATTTGCTGCAAGCAGTTGGTTTGAATGCCTGTTCAATAATGTAAGTTCGGAAACTGGGCCGTCGTCAGCAGGTGTGGGCAAAAAGGCTTCACAACAAGCCTCCTCCAAGGTGAAACAAAGATCAGAGGCACACTTGGTCACGAACAATTCCCACATCCATCGTCGTAAATCCAGCAGCAGAGAGTGCAGCCAGCAGCATGCAGCGATTGCTGTCCCGGATTTGTCCTGGGCGCAAGGGCCCCGAGCCAGGGTCCTCAAGCTCATCACCTGTGGACAGGACAGCTACTACTGGGCTCCTGTACCGGCACCACCCGAACTCAGGATACCTTGAACGAAACGTTCTGATTTCGTTATGACTGGGTATACGATATTATCACACCTGTGGACGGACACCTTGCATGCTCCTGCTGTGGCAAGAATTCCACACGCTGCTGGACCGAGCAGCTCACCTTCCTCAAGACATGTCTGTCCCTGCAAAAAACGCCTATGATACTCGTATTGTCTACATATACATGGCGTTCGGCGACCGTGCCAAAGGATGCTCAGAACGTGCCTTTTGAATGTCAGATCCAACTGTTCGGATGTCTTGGCCAGGAGAAGCAGCTTTGAGAATTTCGACTGTTTTCCCATCTTCACTTGGACGGGTGTCTTCAATCTGTACCACTGCATCTGCCCCGGTGGGAATGGGTGCTCCTGTTGTAATGTATGCAGCAGTGCCTGCCGCCACTTCTGCACCCACTGCTCCACACCGGACAGCTCCAGACACAGGGAAGCTGCCCAATCCATCTGAGGACAGCACTGCGTAACCGTCCTGCAATTGCAGCACTCAATGTCAGTCTTGAACAGGCAGTCGTACAGTCAGTCTTACCACGTGATGGATGGTAACCGATCACCTAGAGGCATATAATCAAATCAAACATACTGGCAGATTGGAAGTACCTTGATTGAAGCCGGGAATGGCGGAAGGTCTTCACTTGCTGTTACAACTTGTGCCAGAACGCGGCCGAGCGCCTGCTGCAGATCCACTTCCTCAGCAGGAAGGGCAACGGCCTGCTTTTCAACGATTGATTGTGCATCTGGAACAGAAATTAGCGGATAGGGTGAATGAGTAGTCAAAGTCATCTTTGCTGTGTCTGAACGGGAAATTGTGGAGCCGGCTATCAAGCAGAAACACAACAGCCTCGTCTTCCAATGTCGGAAATCTTTTCAATGAAGTTTACTGGCGTCACCCGTATCTTTTAGTGCACGACGTGCGGCTTGGGCGTCGCAGATGGCTTGAATCTGGGACCAACCATACTCATGAGTACTCAGGTGAGCTGTAAATGCATGGAGGTTTGCTGCTGCAGCATGCGCATATGCTGGTGAGAACTAGTTCGCACAACCCTGAGCCGTGTCCAGTGCCTATGCAAAGTTGCTGAGCTCTCACCCCAGCTCGGTGTTACTTCCAATCTTGATACCCGGCACGCGTATGTCTTCAAATTTGTCTGATACTAGAAATCAAACAAGCAGAGCGCACATTCATGTATGTGGTGTAACACCGTTGCTCTACAGAAACGCTCTGGTTCAGTACAGCTTGCACAGCTATCTTACTTCACGTTCATGAACGGGTCTCACAGTTATTGCATTCGGTGCAGACAACAGGGTTGATCTTACGAAACTGGCACTACTCAAATACTGCATTCTCAGTCCCACAACACAGAATGGGTCTATGCAGGATATGAAGCTCTTGCGCATTGCAGAATGCAAGCTCACTACTAGCTACAGACATGGCACGACCTCACCTCCACAACCACCAACTACGTGGCCTCTAATTTCTTCCTCAATAATCACCCTTATATCTATGTTTCAACGCTCTGCATCCCTAGACTATTGACAGACGCTTCTACACCTAAGCACTCCTTGCACCCTTGTGCATTGCCACCATCAGCGTCACAGTCACACACCAACTTCTTCCAATCGATACCCACATTGTCATCGTTAATTCCTCCGTCCCATACCCTTCCCCACTGCGTACAGCAGCAAGTACAGGTCTGAGACGGAGGCTACACTGTCGCACAGTGAAATCGCAACTGCAGGGCACCTGTTCCCCCCCCTCATGACCCACGAAGGGCGCAGCTGCTCAGGCACTCATTGCCGTCCTCAAGCATTCACTACTTGCTGTCCATGCATATGGTGCTATAGATCACGCCTGAGCAAGCTCATTTACCCATTAGTTCCCGGACATCCGACCTCGTGAGTGGGTTGATGTTCTTCATGCATTGGGTCACCCTCTGCTGTGCCATTTCCCTATCAGATGCTGCACTCTGCACTCCACCACAGACTTTCATGAGGCACATTCGTGCACTAGCTAAATAGAGCTGCTTTCCAGCACATTGTTCTCATATTGTGATGAGAACATCTCGCATACATGCAAGCATGTGCAGTGAGAACCGTTCTTTTCTTACTCAAATGTGCTGTTACTTACTATGCTTCTTACTCAACTGTGCTGTTCTTGCTCAACTGCGCTGTTCTTGCTCAATGGTGCTGTCATGAACGAGGCGCGTGATGTATAACTGCCAACGTGGCATGGCATGGCATGACCTGTGAATGCACCACAACCTTGAGCACTACAGACATCTGTATAGATCTCTAGCGTCGCAACAGGACGGCAATCAAACTTAAATTAGGCTACTGGATGGCAATCCAAACTTAAATTAGTGGTCACGGTGCAGCTCTGCACCGCAGATTCAAAGAAGAGACAGGGTGGCCAACAGTTAAGTAGGTGTTGATCAAAAATCGTTGCAGGTGTTTCACCAACTTTGAGCATTTGTGGAACGTGAAGCGCAGTACCTGAACAGCAGTCTTGCCAGCAATGATCTTTCGTTGTAGCTCCTGGGCAGCCTTGCGTGCGGAGCTAACAGCATCCAGCTGTGCAGCCAGAGTTTTTGATGCTGCAGTTATCTTCTGGCGCACCGCATCAGCCTCTTCTTCTTTTTGTTTCAGTTCTTGCTTGAGCTTAGATACCTCCTGCAAGGCCAAGAAATCCTGTGAGGTGCGTACCAGCAGCAGCATGGTGCAGTTTGAGCTCTTATGCACCGACACTGATGCTTTATAGCAAGCGATTCGCAAATTCCAGAGTTTTGCCTAGCACCAATACGTTTGTGAGGCTGTGAGCATGTTCGGGCGGGCACGAACTCTGTGCTGCCACAACCACAGTCTTTTTTTAGACTAATGTTTCTCGGATACCAAGCGCAGAACCTGTGTCACTCAAGACATCAATTACAACTGCTGTGCAGTACCCACAATAAAGTAGGATAGCGTACCAATTCTTGGGCTCTGGACTCAACCTCTGCGACTACTGCGGCTTTTTCGTGTTTCTTCAGGTTGCTGTGCAAGGTATCCAGGCTCAGTTGTGCTTTCTTCTCCTCTCTGGTGCGCTGGCTTAGCTGCACGTTGGCAGCTGTATTCTCATACAGCACCAAGCCTCCGTATATGGCAGCACAGCCCCCAACGAATATACCAACTACCTTAGGTGCACTAAGAGACTGCGACATGGGGCTGCTTGCCGGCTGGTTGAGTGATTGTGACGGATAACTGTTGTTGGAGACGGTACAGGTCGTCCGAGAGCAACACAAGAAGTAGCACGTTTGCGATATAGCAGCAGCACGCTCAACCTGGCAACACTGTTAGACAAACAAATCTTGGGGGGTTTGGAGTGCAGAGAATGCGCTGTGCTGTGGCATGCGGTACGCTGTCGTGGACTGGACTTTGATGAATGGCTCAACGATGGCAAGTTGCTTTGCAAATTAATTACTGGACAGTGGCATTTCTTTGTCTGTCATTAGTTTGAACGGTTGTGTGCAGACACTTGCATTTTGTCTATGTAAATTCGCTGAGGTTTCATGGTGGTTTCGGACACAGGGTCAATTGCGAACTGAGCCTGTACAAGGATGTATGTGTATCTCCCAACGTTGAACATGTCTGTGACAAGGAAATACGAGCCTGCTGACTTGCAAGGTGTTCCATAAAACGATTCAACAGGCTGTCTGCATCAGACGTCACTAATATTTTCTCAGCTCTTGTATACTACAATTGAAAGATGATGAACCTGGACTTAAAACGCGTTGATATGGGCTATACTGGTACTACTGAGCGGAGTAGTCTGCAAGTACGTCTCAAAGCAAAGTGCCAACGACTTTTCAGACAGTGCAAGCATAGATCTGTTGAAAAGGAGGAGCTCGTGATCTCAGCAGTAGTCACGCTGGCTAGATTTCTGCAGGTACTGCCTGTTGGGCATGAAACAGGGCAGGGGCAGAGAGTGGTGGTCGGGGATGCCTCAGGTGTTCTGCAGAGCTTCTACTGCAATAAAGACTCGCTTATGCAAGTCTTCAAGGGAGTTCCTGGCCCACGAAAAATCAACTGCGTCGTGACTGGAATGGGGCCTTCACAGCGCGACAAGGCATTTGTTGCAGAGGGCTCAGTGGTAAGAGATGCAGCTGCTGGATCCAGCTGAGGCGTAAACAGCGACTGCGGCACGTCTGGAACTTTGTATAGCAC
The DNA here is from genome assembly GCA_032359135.1 of Ulvella scutata. Classification (NCBI taxonomy): domain Eukaryota; kingdom Viridiplantae; phylum Chlorophyta; class Ulvophyceae; order Ulvales; family Ulvellaceae; genus Ulvella; species Ulvella scutata. The sequence goes on from JAUMHD010026773.1 coordinate 32,474, forward strand.
AATTATTACTTGTCTTGCAGATCAAAGGCTATGACGCCAAAGGCTCCCAGTTCTTCAGATTCACAACACCCATCGCTGAAGATATTAAGCACATCTGCGTGGCAGGCAATTGCCTGTTCACGTTCACGGATATGTCAGTAACTACGTTCGATGAAACAACTGAGAGGTGCTGCTACACTGCACCAGAGAAGATCATCTGCTCAACAATTGCCCCACTGACAAGTGCAGAAACGTGGTGGCCAATAATAGCATGCAAGGATCGCACGCTAAAAGTGATTAATGATACCAAGGTGGCACAGGTGTGTGTTGTATACAGGATGTGCTGCACGACTGCTCAGCTGCTGTGTGGGATCAGATTGCTTTGTGGGATCATGTTCTCAGAACTCTGCCACACATCCTTTGGTCAACCTCAACCTTCCTAGACCTTGTAAACAACCAGATTTTGTATGGGCTGTTTCCAGTGTTCGATAGTGTGTTCTGCATCTCGTGTGAAGTTGAAGCTGTATGCCTCTTCCTAGTTTCCAGATGATGACTGGATGGCTCACAGGTTGCTCCTGTCACCAAGCCATTTTCACTGTGTACGTACTCTCACGAATCATTATATTTTGAAGTCACGCATTCTGTCAGATGCAGGAGATCCAACTGAGCACAGTACCTACTGCGGTCTCGTACTTTCCAGTCTCTCATGATGTGGTGAACCAGCACCCAACACGTAAGGAGATATTCGTGGGCCTTGCAGACGGTACACTGCACCAACTATTCCTGGATGCCAGCACGAGCCACTTTGGGACGTCCTTGACACCGCCAGCAAGTGAGAATGCAGCTGCAATCACACAAATCTATTCGGGCTTCGACAGCGCACAAGAAGGCCTGGATGACATTGTAATTGGTAGAGAAGGAGGAAAAGTGGAGATCTACCAGATGGACTCGTTTGGTCAGTTGAACAAGGTGCGGAAAGTACAGCTGTGATACTCAAATCTCCCACGAACAGCGCCTTGGCCGTTTCAAAACTTCAAAATGCGAGAGGGGAGTGTAAAAAATAGAAACCAATCGGGAACCACGACATACCCAACAAGGACTTCGGCCTCAGCACTCCTGAAGGGGTGGGAAAAGGAATTGGCACAGGCAGGAAAATCAAGTGCAAACAACACATGGTGGGAAATACCGATCTTGCATTCTATTCGGGTTCTTGCCCTTTCACTGCCTTTCAGGCGTGTACCACAAGGTCACACATGGTAGAGAGAACTCTCTTTACATGCAGTGCTGGGAGATGAACTTGCAGCAGTCCATATCAGCGATCAGTGGAGGTCACATAACCAGCCCCCACAACGACGATTACATCGTCCACACGTTCGGCGGCGCCCTCGTGGTGTTCTCAAACGGCACAGGCACCGCACTGAAGCAATCTTCAGCCAAAGCTGCAGCCGATGCAGCAGCAGAGCAAGCCGCAGACGCCCTCAGCGTCGCCGAAAAAGCCCTCGTGGAGAAGAAGACGGCCGTTGCAGCAGTCGAGAAGGAGTTGGCGGCACTGAACGCAGAACTTGCAGTACGCTCCACTGCATAGTCATGCATGCTCGGCACATACATGTCATGCATACGATTCATCACCATACATGCCCATGCAAGCGCTCCGATCCTACCAGCTCCGAAGGATCGATGAGGTGTTACACTTTACAGTTTTCTGTGTTCATCTTCTAGCTTCATACTAGAGACTGGAACATGGACATTCGGGTAGCACTAGGAGGTGTCTAGGGGTGTCAAGGCGATCTCAGATGTCTGAGGTGTCAAATTGTTTGGGTAGCACCAGGAGCGAAAGTTAAGGAAAGTGCCCGGAGTACTGGAGCCGACTGCTGATTTTCCGGGTCTAAACATCTAGTCAAGAGCGGTTCATACAACCTAGAGGTACCCTCTGAGCAAAATTTTGCTCTTATTTCGGGCCAGGTGTACCACCCTGCCCAGGAGGTGTCTGGGGTGTCAATCAGATTCTGAACTCCCTTGGGAGTTCCTGAATGGGCCCATATTGCAAGCGTGTCGGCTGTCTGATGATGCCAACACACAACACAACGCAAGGTATTGCCTCCAGACCAGTGATCACCAGTGTCGCTTCATTTATCAGGTCACACACCCAACAAAATTAGTCCCAGATAATCAGGATTGTTCTATCTAACTAAGCGACACTGGTGATCACTGCATCAGTGCAGTCCAGATCAGCAATGCCATGCAGTCGAAGAGAAAGAGGATGTTTCAGCGCTCGCAGTCCTTTGTGTCAGCCAACCAGCTGCTGCCCTTGAAGCATTCGTTTCAGTACAACGAGCAGCAGGGAATCTTCAACCTGTCACTGGAGGCCACGGTGCCGATCTTCTGCGTCGCGGTGATGGCCACCGTGGACGTCGAGTTCCTGGAGCTCCAAGGCTCTGTAGCTATTCTCACTGTCAGCGACCCCCCCCCTGGTAGCTCTGCTCGTGGGCTGGCAACGTGCAGGTGTGGATCGCACCATGTGCCGTGCCATGTTGTGTTGTGTTCGAACAACTGTAGTGAATTAATACGAAAAGGGAAATTATATATATTATTCGGGAACTACGCCATACTCATACCAGTGTAACAGCACGCTTTGACAAGCTGGAAAGGTAGTGAATAGGCATGAACCCAAATATCCAAAAGCGACGAACATAAAATATCAGTACATACACTACAATGCATACAACACAATACAATACGATACGATACAACAGGTCCAGCTGTTTGTGACCAGGAACAACGCATGCTAGTCACTAACAACATGTTGTAACAGAGCTTGGTTGTGAGCTGCCTGATTTTTACTACATGCATGCAGGTGCCACGACTCAATGCCCCGTGTGACTGTCAGCATGAAAATTCAGGAAGGACAAACAGGCACCGTTTCTGCCTACATCATCTCTAGAGGCACATCCAAGACATCCTCAGTCGTGAGGTACCCTGTCATGACGTTGTGTCTGCATCATCGAGTCCGAAACCTCGACCCTGCCTGCACGATGGGGTCGCTTGAGATATCCGGAGACTTCCGCTCGGTCGACATGCATGCATGGCTGCTGAAGATCCTCCCGGACACACCACGGCAGCGGCAGGAGGGAGACGTTCAGCAGGTGTATACGCACGCGACGCTTCACACGTCCCTGGCTGTCATGTACAATGATGGCACTGCACGATTCCAGTCAGATAACCCTTGCACGCTTTCGCTGCTGCGAGCTGCTCTCACCAAGTGTGTGGCCCTCACCCTCTTGCCATGATGGCACTCTGTACCTGTCCCCTGCAGTTTCTCATGCGTTGATTTGCTGGTACATGAGCTATTCTATGGAGTTATGCCTGTAACTTTACACACCTGTCCCTGCAGTAACTTCTACCCCTTCAGGCCAAGACCAGGCCAAAGCCCTCGTTGGCCACCACGGCCTTCCTTCGGGGACGGATAGTTTTATAAAGAGTTTTGGCCGAAACTTACGGATTGGGTTTGGCGTGGTTCCCGATGAGTATAATTTTTCTCTAGATGCTTCCGTTTGCAGTTTTGGGTGAGCGTGAAATTATTTAAAAAAATTCCCCCGTAGTTTGTTGGTTCCCTTTATGTGTGATTCACACTTGGGATTGAGGGGTCTTGGGATTGACCTTAAACTCAGCCGCGGGCCCGTGAGCGTTAAAGTGCTTTTACCACGAGGTCCCAGGTTCGAACCACGGTCCGGCCAGAGCCACCTATCATATTTTCTTCGAGCTTCTGAGCCGGGTGCGTAAAGGGTCTCTGGTGGTTTCCCCTTCAACGAATTGCATGAGTTCCGCCACTGTGGTGCTGAGGCCGAAGCTCAAAACGAGTATGGCGTAGTCCCCGAATAATTTCTGTATTTATTTATTTACACTGTTTGAGTGCGATTCACACTGTCTTTGGTTTATCAATGTACCAGCAGGGTGCCCAAGCTGTGACAGGTGTGCTGCCTCCACACAGGCACGCAAACGACAGCCAGACGAGGATTCGCACAGTCACACGGCTTGACAAGAACTGCATCTCAGCTTTCGTGCAGCGCATCTTCCCCCTGTTGAAGGCACAACACGAGAAGCAGCACCACGAGCAGCTGCTCAAGGGCCTGCAGCAGGCCTGCGACCAGGTGAGTTCCCTCCGGGGTTGTTGTGATCCTTGAAGGATTTTTTAATAATTTGAAATGAGTTTTACAAACCGGAATGGCTACAAACCGGAAAGGTAGTAAATAGGCATGAACCCAAATAGACAAAATCAACTAACACAAAACATCCACCACTTCAC
>JAUMHD010026784.1:0-36750 GCA_032359135.1 Ulvella scutata
CGATGTCCCCCAGCGCCTTCAGGAAGTTCTGCGCGGAGACGCCGAGCCTGCCGTACGATTCGACCGCGAACGGAACGGAACTATAGGTAGTGTTTACCCCCATGTAGTTGTGCTCAGTTTCAATTAGGTGTTGCTAGCTCCTACTGTTGTTCTTTAGGTTTCCTTTGTGTTGGTACTTCCCCTGATTGCAGTCCGGATGTGCTTAGGTCTCTGCACTATTCCCACTGCTGAGTCACACAATTTATAGGTTCGACAGGACGCAGAAATTTCTTTTAAAACATGTGCAATACGGAAAGCAAAGTGTCAAGAAGCAGCATAGGTTTACAGTCATGTCGACGTAATCTCTCATTGTTTGCAACAATAATATTCTGATCTATGCCAACCATGGCACATACATGTACATAGTTCACGTTGGTATGCTCTTGATTGCAGAATGTTCGAAGAATTCTGCGCTGTTCCCGGGTGGTTGCGCTACAGATCGCCACAAGACTGTTCCAGCGTACCGCATCTGAACACAGCGTACCGCATCTGAACACATCTCTCTCTCTCTCTCTCTCTCTCTCTCTCTCTCTCTCTCTCTCTCTCTCTCTTCGAAAACTGTGCGAAAACATTCTCGAACACCTGTTTTGCACAACCCGTTGCACCGATCGCGAACTAGCTACCCTTGCAAGCATCTACACGCCCTCTTGCGAACTCGCATTGAGCTACGCGCCACAGGAGCATACGACTTGACCAGGTGTCAACAATGCACCCGCACCATGCTGGGACATGAAAGGAACCACGACCATTTAGTGTATAGCTGTAGCAACAACGGTCTTACGACACCTGACTAATAAGTGCCCTTTTGCCTGCACACAAGATTCCATTCATCGGCAGACTTGGATAAGTAGGCTGACGCTGTCAGGGACTTCGAGCCCGGCTCCGAACGTTTTTGGAGCCCCTCCTCACCAGGGGAGAGGATGGAACTTTTTTCACGTCGAGTATAGCTCTTGCATGAGCGATTGCGCACATCTGAGAGCGCAAGGCATCGAAAAGGCTATTGGGTAATCTCTCGTACAACGGACATGATGTGGAATTCTCACGCGCTGTTCATCAACGGTTGATGTACAAGTGCAAGGGACCACGCATTATTCCCACTACAGAGCGTGTACAGGATTTAGTGCGTTTGTAGCAAGCACTGCTGCACTGGTGTTCATGCCAGGCAGACGTGTTGCTCGAGATGCTTAGTCAGATCAGCTTGTCAGAGGTGCCCAGCAGACCATTCCCGGGCAGCCGTGTGACAACCATGGCGAACTGGACGGACGGAAGCGTGTCTTCAATGGGTTATTCGATGGAGTCGACCGGCCCGTACCATGGAACAGGACGATCCACGGCGGCAACGGTGAGCATCTTTTTTCATTTGTGCACATTGACGGCGCTGCTGTCAAACAGAGCTCTGTATCGTGGAATTTAAAGCGTTGTAATACTACAGTCGTTGACACATCACACTGCCACTGGCTTCGATTCCAGCAGGCAGTCCGCGCTGCACACTGTCCATGCGATGTTCAGCGTTTGACGGGGCACTTGAACCACTTCAGTCAGCACCACATGTTGAAATGATGCTAGGTGACGTTTCTGTTTGTATACCGTAAAGTGCGCCTGCGTTCTGGGTTCTGTGACTGACATTGTTAGGGCTTGCGTGCAGGAACCCTCTATGATGTCTTTGAGCGCACCATCCACATACAGAACGACGCATGATGTGTTTTTTGACGGTGTGCTTCTTTTGTTTCGGAGACCGCAGCTAGTTCTGCGCTGCTATGATTTGGGGCGTGCACCGTCAAGAACGGAGATGGTTGCATCTGTCCTTTGGCGCGTCCGCGCACAAACACACAGCTCGTCCGTAATCTTTGTTTTCGCTGTATGTTTTGAGGTATTCAATAACACCTGGTTTCATGATGTTCCACAAATATATGATATGATTGTATGTCTGACGTCGATGTTTGGGGTGTGCGATGGCTTGCGCTCTAGGTACCTTCGCCAAACCTGCACAGCTATGCAGCTGACAGTAACGCAGTACTACACTGAGTGAAACCTTGCTGAGTCCGTTGCAGATCATTTTGACAACGGGGATGACATGGACTTTCAGCAGCCCCGAGCGAACAGTCACTGCGACCTGGCGCAGTACTGCCCTCCACCACCACCCCAGTTCCACGATGCATCATCTATGTTTCAACCTTCGATGCAGTCGCGTGGAGGCGTGCCTTTGCCGCGAACGCAGCCACCCATGTTCAATTCCGACGAGCAGCCAGCCCCGCAACCCGCCAAGCCTGTTGTTCAGCAGCAGATTACAAGACACCAGCGAATCTTGCTCTTTCTGAGGCATTGTGCCAAGTGCAACGACCCTTCTCGCTGCAAGTTCGGGTCCAAATGCCCAGCAGGCAAGCAGCTATGGACCCACATATTTCAGTGTTCAAACCAACACTGCACGTACCGCAACTGCGTCTACGCCAGAGAGCTTTTGCGTCACTACCAGAAGTGTGTGGACAAGAGCTGCCCAATTTGCGGGCCTGTCAGGTCGTATGTGGCAAATGACAGAGGCTCAAATGCAACAAATGCAGCGATGCCGCCTTACTAGTGCCCCATCGCTATCACATAGCTGCCAGGAAACTCACAGAGATCGCCAGGAAGTTACGAGGACCAGTGTGTCTCAGTATTTCAAAATGCTCTGGCATAAACAATGCTACAGCCGTGTTCTGCAGGCCGCTGCACTGCAGCAGATGACCGCTGCGTCACGAAAAACTCAGCTCAGATTTTCTTGTGACGTGTGAGTATGCCGCCGTGCAACTGCGGTTGCTATGCATCGCATCTGAAGTTTGAACACATACTGGGGCGTCTGGTAACTGCAACACAGTCAGTTCTGAGTCCAGTACCTGCACATCAATTCCTACCACATAATACTCCATGGCTCATGGTAGTGTATGTTTAGATGGTTGTTGGTGATGAATTTGTCTACGAGATGAGCCATGCTGGCGATCAGGGATGTCAGGATGCCACTCGCATTCGGGCCCGTTGCCTGTGTGTTTCAACCACTGACCGTATCTGTGAGTTCCCTGTATCACAATCAGCAGGGACAATGTCGTGCGGCGAGATCTGGTTTTTCTAGCATACAGAATGTTGGCTTCAAAGCATAGAAACCGCCCTTGTGTGTGGTGCCATTCAAGGGTCACATTGACTTTGACACGTGCATGCGTCGAAGTGTGTTCAAGACAGTGATACTGACTTGTTCTGTTGCGAGCACAGTTCTGGGGAATGACTGTATTGAAAGGGAGTTTTGGGTTGGTTTTCCCGTTGTGCAGCCATTTGGTGGGGGGGTTGCATTGGCAACCAGGTGTGCGGCAGGAGGTTGGTGATGAGTACCTGTGCGCTGTTCACACGATCTTGAAGTCCGCATTAATATCTGGAGCCGAACGGGGCGTCCGGGGGGGGGGGGGTGGGGTGGTGGTGGGCAAATGCATCAGCGCAACATTTGCTTCCAAACTGGGGGCTTCGTTCAAGCACATTGACGCGCGAACGTCTGCAGTGCTTATGTGCATGCATACATTGCCATGATGCAGCATCTGCAGAGATGGGGTTGGGATGATGCAGTGCGTGCTATCATTCACAGGGACAGCAGTGTGTACATGCGAAGCTGTGTGATTCATGCATGCACGCTTCCATGCGTGTTGACTCGAGTGTTCACTTTCCATGTTTCCTGGGAACGCTTACAATGTATACAGCGTGCGCATGGCATACGGTGCTGGGGACTCTGAGTCATGTCCAGGTTTGACGCTCAGAGTCGTATGTTGTGATGATCTGTTGATACATATTCAGACTGGATGGGAGGGCTGGATATGGCTGCAGAGCCTGCGAGTACTAGGTTTATGTTTCTATGTTGAGGAGCTGAGAATGCATGTGAATGACTGGCGTATGCACGCACCACATGCACATGCATGTGGACAATGTACCCTGACGATTGACCATTAGCGTGGCGACATGTTCATCGATACTTTCATCAAGTAATGTGCATGTTTGATAAGACCAGGAGCATCAAGTAGGTGCGATGATGGTACTGTAATCCGGTCTGGTGTTCCCCGCTGGTGGTTAATGCCATGTGCACAGTACAGAATGTTCTGGAAGCAACAGAGGCGTGGTAATATCAGCTGCATCGCAGCTGAAGAGACCACATAATACGCAAATGTGGAGATGCTGGACAAATGCAACGAATCAGTGACCACAGCTTGCAGCACCGGAATATATGAAAGTGGGCACAGCGCGGTGGCATGCCACTCGCAACGACTAGGAGAATGTCCAAGAACATCACCTTGTAACCACTAAGCACAGAGCAAGAACACAAGGCACAACAAAACACAAGGCACAACAAACGCAAGGCACCTGCCTCTAGCCTGCCAGACCACCTGGCTCGAAACACGTTCATCGAAATCCCCCCGTACATATGCACAAGCAGCGCAGATTAGCAGCAACACCGGATCACAGGACAGAATCGGGGCCAAAGACTGTTAGGTTCTGTGCTAATAACAAAAAAAACCCCGACCCAGGAACGATGGTCGGTTCTACCGCTAGGAGAGATGATGTCCCTGATATAGTAGATTCGCCCAGAAACGTAACATCCCTCCCCCCAGGTGACGTCACCGCGCCGCATGGAATTCCAGCCATGTCAGCTTCTGTTGCTTATGGTATAAACACAGGCCCACCCCGGCGTCCGCAGGCAGGCTTTCAAACAGTATTCGGCGTCGAGCGGCCACCGGCAGGAGGGAGCACTGTCCCTGCGTAGTGGAAGTGCTCAGCGGACGCTGATCAAGCCTCGGGACGGTGCTTGGGGGCAACCCTGAGAGGGCATGGACCGCGGGCGGCGGGGGCTGGGCGACGAGGGCTGCACAGACCTCACGGACGGCACAGCCTCGGGCTGGACAGCCGGGGGAGATACAGAATCTGGCGGGGGCCGGAGAGAGGCCAACTGGGGAGGTGGTGGTGACAGGGATAGCGCCTTCAGGGTTTGTTGGAGGTGGTGGGCCAGAGTAGCGGTGGGGGGGGGGGGGGGGTGCTTACGCGGAACAAGTTGAAGCGGCGACGTCTCCGGAATCATGCCCGCTAGGTAAGAACGGGCGGGCCAGGTAGGATGACCTTTCTCGCCTTGCGCGAATGTACTGGTGCGCTGGAAAGCAGTGCACACTCCGAGCAAGAAGAAGCCACAAACTGACCCTCTGCCGCAGATCCACTGTGGACAACCAAATCTGTGTCATACCAACATTACAGTCTTCGAGGCAGCTCCGCTTGCTGGATTCTGCGGACCACCGCGCTCGCCGGGTGCATCTTGCTGGGCATACCCTGGTAGACACACAAAAGGCAGGATGTGGTCGGGAAGTGTGTCTGGTGCACAGGGATGCAGACGTTGGGGAGGGGGGGGGGGGGAGGGCTCAGGAGCAGGCCGGGGGGAGATAGAAGGGGGTGTGGGAAGTGGGGAATCGGCAGTGATCCCTGCCGTCCTCCGGTGTCGGAGGGAGATGGCGGCGTGGGGTGCGCGGCCGGTTCCTGGGGTTCAAAGTGTGAAACGCAGGGAGTCAGCGCGCGACGCGTGAAGAAGGGGGGGGGGGGGGGATGCCGGCTGATGTCGAGACGAAGGGTTCGTAGCTGTGCACATTCTTTGGAAAGCTGTCCAAACGTTCGGGCTCCAGGGCCTTCACTGTTGCAGAGTGTAGTTTGGCACTTTTTCGGGGTGCCCTGTCCGGGGTCCCCTGTCCGGCATGCCCTCGTCTGTACATGATGTAGAGGCGGAGGGCGTCTTTGATAGCATGGTTGTCACAGCTGTGGCTAGATGATTAACCTGCTGGTGATTCCAGGCAAGCAGCACCGAATGCAGCAGTCGAGATAGCGATGTTGCAGCCAATACAGCTGCTCGGGTTTACCTGGAGCGCCAGTTGACGGTCGCGATCGCGCTTCAACAGGATGACTGTATGCGGCGCCGGTCGCCGTATCTGGATAGCATGCATGTACCGGCTGGCGGGCAACTGCGAGGATTCGGCGGTACCATTGTGCACACATAGAATGTCAAGCTCAGAACGGTGGGCCTGAGCTATCACAATGCTGGTAATGAGTACAAGCAGACCAGATGTATAGTATATCGACAGCTTAGTTGTGTAGAGTGCGCAAGCACTTACATAAGCTGACCATTCAAGTTCAAGTGGTCCAAGCCCTTGATTTACTGAGCTGGTGCTCCAAAAGGGAACATGTATGTACACAGAGTTCAGAAGCGGATGGTTCTTACCGCTTCTACTACCGCTACAGCTACTGCGGTAGGACAGAGCTTCTGAACACGGAGTGATCTAGAAACGTAAAGGGTGTTCATTCTGTTCAGTGCGTTGGTGCATATGAGGTCATCTTTGACGCACAACCAAGGTCCTCTTTTGAATCGGTGTGTAAAGTTACAGACGTACATCCATCACATGGCACAGCAGGAGGTTGTTCACTCAGCAAGACATTCGCAACGGCGCTAGAGCTAGAGAACATCAAACATTTTGAATCGGGTGCAGAGCGTCGAGCTGGGACCCCCGTTCCATACCCTTACTTTAACGCATTCTGACTGAAAGAATTAATGGCTTTTCTTATATGTAGAGCTTGCGGTCCACTCAATGTGCTTGTGGTTTAGTTTTGGTTTCGGTGGAGCCAATGTTTCTTGCTGTACTTTCCACCATGCGCAGGCCTGACGCGTCCTGACGACACGAATGGTGGATCGCCAAGCTCAACTACCGGTACATCAACCCCCGGCTGTTTTGCGTCACTGTTGGAGTGCTTACGGATCGTTTGTTGAAGTGTCTGGCCTCATCAGCTGTCCTGTGCACATGTCTACTCTTGCTTTTGGACAACCAAGACCCAAAAGGGCTTCCAGTTTGCGATATAGTCAACTATGATATACATGAGATCATATTGTCACATGTTGCATAGCGGTTGCGAACGTTGTGTTGGATTAGCAGGGCCAGCTGGTCAGAGCGGCTCGAGAACCGACATGCCGCCGTAGTCAAGGTAGGCATCAGCCGCAAGAAAACCTGGACACATATAATTCGAGGTAGGTGTGGTCCAAACGATCTTGCAAGTGCGGGGTGTCGAGCGCGGTGTGGTACAAGTGTAGCCAATGCTGGTGCAATATCAAGAACTGTAGCGACGCCTTTTCTATCTCGTCGCATCGGTTCAATGATTCAAGCTTTGAAACCTTCATAAATGTGCCATTGCTGCACTGTGTCATTTTCCGGCCACCGCGTTGCACCCATTCTGCCTATAGCCGCACGCAAGGTGTCATGTTCGGGGATACCTTGACCGTGACCGTATGCTGTAGTTAAAGCGACTGGACGTGGCCACACAGTACATACAAAGTATGCCTGGTACCGCGTGTCGTTCATTCGGTCATGTGTATGGCACTTGGCGGGAACCCAACCTTGGAGAACCTTGGTATTGCGTCGGACGCAACACACAAGTTTTTCGTCCAGAATTGCCTGATCGTCAGCGCAGAGATAAAAAAATGCCTGTAAGGACCTCTCTTTTTTGTGTTTCAGAACCTGGTCTTTGCCATAGATCGGTCGGTGGCACGCTGAAGGATGCTTCACTGAAATCGGTGACCTACAGTAACATGCCGCACGCACACCACACCTTCTGCGGCACACCCTTGCAACACGAAACAAATTCATAGTTTCTATCAGATCAACTTCAGGCGTCGGCAGTCCAGGTGAAGGGCTCCATCGCCAGATGTAAAGTCGTTTGTCATCCAGAAAGTGGAAAACTTCCGCACTCGTAGCATCAGCAATACCTCAAGAGTGTGATGCCGTACAGGTTAAGGTCAGCATGGACGCGTAGCTCTTGTGGAGATGTCGCAGCGGCTCCTGATACTAGCATGCACCGCCAACGCCATACAGTCAGCTTTGCTGACATACGTTCACAGCAGAGTTCCCACGCAGACGTCATACCCACTTCAGCTTGCTGCACACCCTCGTGTGCCAAACAGCAACGACTACAGCGGGTTGTGGCGACGGGAGCTTCTGGATGTGGTTGGTGAAGCCGTCGAGGGCGAGGGAATTGAAGGGGACTCTGACGAGGACGCAGAGTCTCCGCGCGCGCCCCCCAATCCCGTCCTAGCAGCTACTCCTCTGACCCAAGAAGGTGCTACCACGGAGGCAGGAGTGCCTGGAACGATAGCAGGAGTGCCTGGAACGATAACAGTGGTGCGGAGCGCCGAGGAGTTGTACGCGGCGTTGAGCCAAGGCTCTAGGCACATTGACCTTCGAGATCACGTCGATTTGACTTCCCTTCGCATTGATCGATCCGTAGCGTGGAGCGAGGCTCTGCTACCGGAAGTGCAGGCGTGGACTCAGTCCATCACGGTGTGTTTCGAAGATCATTCAACTTTCTGACTTGTGGGCATGGGCGCCAGCTGCGAGGGGTTGGGCCTTTTGCCGTTTTTCAGTGCTGATTGTGCAATTAAATCGATAGTGAGCAGCCCAGTAGCAGTACCAGACGAAGTGTCAATGACAAGCCACGGTGTTTAATCGAGGGTCTGAGAAGCAGCACTGGGGGCGATATGAAGGATCTGGAACCATCCTGATAGGAATGAGCACATGTCTTGGCTCATGTGCACTCTCCAACACCCGCCCCCACCAGCACCAGCACCCCCACCAGCTGCAGCACCCCCACCACCCGCACCCCAAAACCCGCACCACCAGCACCAGCACCCCCAGCACCCGCACCCGCACCACCAGCACCAGCACCACCAGCACCAGCACCCCCAGCACCCGCACCCGCACCACCAGCACCAGCACCCCCAGCACCCGCACCCCCACCAGCACCAGCACCCCCACCACTCGCACACCAAAACCCGCACCACCAGCACCAGAACCCCCACCACCCGCACACCAACACCCGCACCCCCACCAACACCACCAGCACCACCATGGCAAGCGCACTGAATATGAACTGCAGAACCGCAACAGCATCCTGAAAAGGAAACTTTGAGGAACCCGAAATGATCTGAATGTGACCATTCATACCAGAAGCAACACCATGCGCACGATTCATGTCCCCGATCCGTTGAACGATGCCCACTCATGAACCCGCGCAGTGTTAAAAACTCGGTACTGTGAACTTAAACTGAAACTGAACTTGAAATGCATGTTTGATATGAACATGGTTGTACATTTGAATCTTTACCGATCATGCATTGGTTTCGCATGCTGTTCATATAATCTCTTAATTTCTCATGAGAGTAGACTAAGTTTGCAATGTGTCCGCGTCATAACAGGGCTTCATGCTACTAACAATGCATGCATGCAGGGCACGTGCACCACAGCCCCGACGATCGCACACACAGCCAACATAACAGGGGTGAAGCTGAGGGGGAGGCTGCCAGAGCAGTGCCTGCTTGTTACTGATGCAGATGTGTTCCCAATCCGCTCAGGAAACCTCTGGATTCACAATTTGTACCTAAGAATAGCTGGTGCGCTGCTGGTGCTGTTGGTGCTGCTGCTCCTGCTGACGGTCTTTCTCGGGCTCTTGCCTAAGAGTTCTGGTAGTGCATATCGTGATGGTGCTGTTGCGTCTTTCCAGTGAAGGGCATATTCTTTTATGTTAGTTGATTTGTGGCTATTTTGGTTCATGCATATTTATTGACCTGGGCAAATATACAGTTGCGCATTTGCCACATCGTATACTTTCATGCACCTAACAAATCACAGTTTTTGGGGGATGTAGTGCCCATAAGAGAGTTTCCAAGCCCCCATCAACATGATGATATACGAAAGTATACGTTTTCTCAACTGCCCTCCGGATAATCTCACATGCCCTATTCACTGCCTTTCCGGGTTGCAAGACATGTCCCACCTGCCCTCCGTATATTGGCACAGGCCTACATAATTACCAAACTCCCTGTTTCGCAAGTGAGTTCTCCTACTGATCTCTCTCTCTCTCTCTCTCTCTCTCTCTCTCTCTCTCTCTCTCTATCTTTCTTTCTTTCTCACCCTCTCTCTCCCTGTGTCTCTAGTTCTTGATCTCAACCTCGGAAGAACAAATTGGAATTTGAATTTTGAATTCAAAGTTTCGAAAGTTCACTTCGCAGAGTGCATGCTATTTGCAGACTGTGAGAGATTACATCGATATGCAGACAGTGGGTCGAGGGATGACATACCTGAGATGACATGGGTCGAGGGGGAGGGTGCGCTTTGGATGTCGCAGGTCACAATGCAAGGCGTAGGCGCCGCACATAGCCTAGCTATTGACGGCTTATCAAAGATACATTGCCAAGGTTCGATCCGTCGATCGTCATGCATAAGTTGCATGCATATTGCATCCTGAAATATATCTTTATGCATGGTTCGCAGGCATACTGCATGTTGAGTTGCGTCACAAAGGTCTCGCTGTCTTTTGACTCGCATACCAGCAAAAGGCGCAGATAACTTTCTCTGTTCGATCTGCCTGTTTTTGCATTTATTGCGTTGTGTGTCAAACGCAGTCCCCCACAGTGCATCACAGGGAAAAAATGTCAAAAATGCGATCTTCTTTGTCATGCATGTTGTACACCAAAGTACTTTCGTGACGGTGCTGTTGTGCCATTCGAGTGAAGTGGTGGGAGTTTTGTATTAGTTGCTTTTGGTTAGTTGGGTTCATGCCCATTCACTGCCTTTCCGGTTTGTAAATGGATGCATGTTGTACACTAAAAGCACTGCAAACATGCGCAACAGCCCTCAAAGCTGCAAATACTTTCATAGCGCGTGTGATAAGATATACGTATCGGTGTACATTGTTAAGGTTTTAAGGGTTGTCAGTGAATATGGTGAGGGTTAGGGTTAGGGTTTGCTGCAGATTGCTTGTTTGCGGACTATGGGCCGCAGGTGACCCCGATACAGATCACGGGGGCGGAAGCGACAGCAGCGTTCCTTCGGACGACATTTGCATCATCAGTGGCAACACGGGAGGATGGGAGCCAGCCCGCAGCGATTCTTGCGTCGCAGGCGGGCGCGTCTGTGAAACTGGAGGATTGCATCTTTGAAGATGCACCGGGGCGGCAGTCCGCGAGGCTCTATGTACGCTCTCTTTTTTTCGTCTCCGAAATGTTTTTGGTTTTGGTCGCCTGCCGCCTTCTTTTACAAACCGGAAAGGTTGTTAATCGACACGAACCCTAGTAGCCAAATGCAACACACACACGTTTTTGGTCGCCTGGGGTAATGTATCGCAGCGGCTCAGGTCGATATTGGATATTTGGGTTTATGCAACGAATCCTATTGAGTACGGTCCGGGTTGTAGAGTACATGCATAGATGCGCATGGTGCTGCTGTACCATTCGAGTGAAGTGGTGGATGTTTCGTGTTGCTGTTGGTTGTTTGGGTTTATGCATATTTACTACCTTGCCGGTTTGTAAAAGGACCAAATGCATACATGGGCTGGTCGGCATAGCTGCACAGGTCGCGAGTGTGTGTAGGCGCTGGTCCAATGTGGGAGGGGGGGGACTAATTGGGAGGGGAGTGATTGGGGAGGGGGGGGGGGGGCTGATTGGGGAGGGGGGGGGACTGATTGGGGGGGGACTGATTGGGGAGGGGGGGGGACTGATTGTGTTTCGCTTCATTCGAAAACTCCTGTTTTCGCTTCATCTTGAAGCCCAGTCCAACTAATTCGAGACTGTTTCGTTTCCTGTCTTGTCATAACAATTTGCGGGATCTTACAGGAAGCTCCTGGCATCGTAAGATGTCCCTTTGTTCTCTTAATTTATTTCATGCGTTGATTTGCTGGTACATGAACCATGCTATGGAGTTAAGCCTGTAACTTTACATGTTTATTTATTTATTTCATGGCCGTTTATCCTTGTCACATTACGATATTGTACAGGCAGCGTTTACAGAGAAATGTACAGTGATAAACAGCGGTTATGGCAGAAACAAAGGTGTGCTCTCGAATTAGTTTTCTGTTTTCAGGTCAACCAGGGTTTCATTTATAGCGACGCTGTCTATGCCGTGGACGACACAGCTGCAGGAAACCCTCAAGCCACAACCCTACCTCTAGATTCAATCCCCGAAGGACTGGAATTCCTGTCACCTGATGATGCATGGGTCAGTGCTGTTCAGGTGTGATGTTGTAGTGCATGATCCTCATGCATGTGGTTAGCGCATGGTGTTTTAACAGTTTGGGCCTTCGTTCGGTAGTTCGCATGGATTCACCAAGCACCGTGGTTTCACAAGTGTGTAAGGGTTTTGTATACTACAGGGTTGTGTGTATGGAGATGGGCTGCACTACAGGGTTGTTTTTATAGAAATGGGAAATGTTCTTTCGGCGAAATATTCATGTTCAGAAACCGGATAGGTAGAAAAAAGGCATGAACGCAAATAGCCAAAAGCAACTAATTCGGCGAAATATTCTCTATATCGGGCGGTACATAAGACAATTGAGTAGGTTGTGGACATTTTCCGGGTTGGTCTGAGGTTTGGTGAAACCAAACATCAGACCAACCAATCAGACCAACTAATCAGACCAACTAATCATTCCGGCCCTGAATACATCGTCAATTGAAGCAACCCTGATCCACCATGCAATCCTGATTTACTAGGCATCGAAGGCGACCCTGATTCACAGTACGAATTCCTGGTATAGGTGGAAGTGTGTAAAGGTACAGGCATAACTCCGTAAAATGGCTCATGTACCAGCAGATCATCGCATGCCAACTTAGCTCGGCCTCGCACAAACGACACATTCATGGTTCAGATGGAAGTTAACAAGGGGATCGCCCGTGGCGGCAGTAAAACTGGAGGGAGCTCGTCTGAGGGTTTAGATTTGGGCCAAATCATTGGAATAGTTGTGGGCGGGGTGGCCATACTGCTGCTTATTCTGCTGGCAGTGCTGCTGTGCCGCTTGTGGCCACGATCGCGCGACCATGTCACAAGTATGGCTAAGGTGTGCTTCAGTTCCGCGATCACAATATCCGGCTATGTTCAACACAAACTCAGTGCAACACAGCCTGTAACATAGTAGTTTCTGGTGTACAGGGCCATCAGAACATTGACGTCGCAAACGGCGGAACACCCCTAAGCCACAACTTCGGCACGCCACCGCAAACCTACACCGAAGACAGTTCTAAGTTTGGCACCGAACCCCCCCTGGACTCCCCCCAACCCCTGGCTGTTGCTCACAACCCCCATCACCCCCCCAGGCCCCCCATGCATCAGAACCGTAACCAGTCACCTGTGCATGATCCAAAATCTATGCTGGCAACATCTGCGGGCACAACAAATAGTTTCGGGTCGCAGCCCCCTCCACCCCCACCTGCGTGGGAAACGCCGTCGGGAGGAGGGGCTGCGTCCCCGGGCCGGGCACTGATATCTCCTGAAGGGCTTGTGACTGCTGCACAGGTCGTGGTGCATGTCAGCCCTAATGGCAGCAACGACAGCGCGTGCGGGGGTGCGCGCAGGTATTCGAGCGGGGGTATCGGGGGGGGTAGTGGGGGCAGCGGGGGGGGGCGGAGGCACGCGAACGGGGGACTGGTGGGGGCTGGTGGTGGGGGAAGCGGTGGCGCGGTTAGCGGCAAGGGTTCGGTAACTGGGCGATCGTTGAATGATACACAGGGCAGCGCGTTGAGTGCTGGAAGTAGGGGGGGTAGTGGGGTTGCAGGCAGGTCTTTCGGTGCCCGCCCGAAGACCCCTGAGGCCACTACGCATATGCCGGGTCGGCCAGAGGTGGGTGTTAGCCTGGTGTTGGACATCGGGGCAGAGGAGAAGATCGCCAGTGCTAAGGGGGGCGGGGACAGTAACAATAGGGGGGTTCAGGGGGGGTCAGGAAACGGCTCGCGCGTGGCCATGCATCTCCCGGGAAGTGTCACAACTCCACGGGATGAAGACAACGCGAATGGGGTCGGAATTCCGCTTAACGACGCGTTTCGGTGCGCAGCTCACCCCCCAGTTCTCTATCAGTGATGTGTTCTTCGTAGTGAGCTTTTTCGATGTTACGTAATCTGACTTGTATTGTTACGTTATTGGTTCTTGTTAGGGATGTTTGAGTTCACAAAGCAGGAATATTTGTGCGTGCATTCTGGAGGGGGCAGTATTCAATTCATGTTCAATCATATCAGTCGTTTCAGTACGGTTATGAAACCAAGTTGCTGACCAGTAGCGCTACATGTCTCAGTGGCCAGCGCCCTTGGTTTAATAACAGGTACATGCGAACTTCTTTTCGGTTTGTGAATGTTTTGGGTACTTATATTTGACTCACATACAATAAAAGTTCGCTCTGTCACATGTGCTGTCACATGTCTGCCTATATCATGAATATGAATAACACCAAGAAGTGTGGGTCTGCGGGCGAAGGAACCCTCTGAACTTCGCACCGTAAACTTCACAGTGTGAACTGCAGGTCAGGAGAAGACGTAGAGGACAGATTGGCACGCATCCAGACGCAGCTAGATGCCACAGGAGCGCAGCAGTTGCTGCATGGCTTAAAGTTCAAAAAGGGCCACAAATCCCGCCTGCAAGGGGGTACGGACCCCTCCTCCTCCTCCGCACCCCTCCTACCCCCCCCCACTATCCTTCAATACAACTAGAGAAGTTGCCCTGAGTCTGTTTAGCAGTGTGAAGTGATTACGTCGATACGGTTCTGGGAAAGACTTTCGTGATGGTGCTGTTGTGTGATTCGAGAGAAGCTTTGATATTTTGTGTTTACTGAGATCCGAACCGGCACATGGAAGAGTCTGTTCGTCACCAGGTGATAACGTAAATAAGGTGTCAAATTCGGGTGCACAGGGTGATTAAGTCAAATGATCCAATTTCGCACAACACCCCTTGCCCAAAACACCTTTCTCGGGTGCCAATAGGTGTCACGAGGTGAGTACCAATATATGATTATGTTATCTCCAGTATTCTCCCGGTCGTACATTGTCATATGACAAATAAAAGGTTTCCAAAAGGTTGATGTAGTGGCCGTAAAAGAGTGTAAAAACCCCCACCTAAAGCATGAAGTGCCAAAGCATACATTTTCTCAAGTGCCCTGCGTATAATCTCACATGCCCTCTGTATATTGGGTCAGGTCTAGGTATGAACAAAAGCAAACAGCATACCACAACCAACTAGTATACCATTCTACGAAGTTGTGCCTTCAACTTTGCACACTCGCATATCTGAACCAACACTTCACCTGAATGACGCAATAGCACAATCACGCCAGAATTTGATAGTTATGGCGAATTCTGTCCCTGTGGGACCTTTCGGGGGTGCTGAGGCCGAAGCCCTTCTTGGGTATGGCGTCGTTCCCGATTAGCTTTGTTTATCCTACGAATGCATGAGCGACATGCATGCATGCATGCAGGTCAGGCAGTCGTACAGTTTGCATCAGACATCCGCACTGAGCGTGAATACGCGATAAAGTTCTTCGCGAGCCGCGAGGCGTTCATGGATGAAGCGGCGCTATACAGCGATGGCCAAAACCCTTTGAATAAGATGCTTCCGCGCGTGCGGCAGATATGCGACAACGTGGACGGCCGACTCACCGACGCCGCAGGAGATGCATTGCCGCCATGCATTATCATGGAGAAAGGCGAGGCATTGAACATTTGGAGCCGCAGAAACAAAGGGAGACTTGATCACATGACTGCTCTACAGGTGGGTGGTTTTGGTCATGTTTTGAACAGTGTTTTTTTGTTTTGTTTTCATCACCTGTCGCTGTTGACATCATCACCCTGCGATGAGTAGGATGCTGACGAAGCATGTTCCAGTCCCTCCAAAGTATACGGCGTACAGCCGAAGTATACGGCATACTACCGAAATACACGACCGAAATATACATAATACGGCCGGACAGAGTGCTGGGAAAGACTTTCGAATAGGCATGAACCAAAAACGGCCTTTACAAACCGGAAAGGCATTGAATAGGCATGAACCCAAATAGCCAAAAGCAACAAACACAAAACATCCACTTCACTCGAAAAGGTAGTAAATAGGCATGAACCAAAAACGGCCTTTACAAACCGGAAAGGTATTGAATATGCATGAACCCAAATAGCCAAAAGCAACTAACACAAAACCTCCACTTCACTCGAAAAGGTAGTAAATAGGCATGATCCAAAAACGGCCTTTACAAACCGGAAAGGTATTGAATAGGCATGAACCCAAATAGCCAAAATCGACACAAAACTTCCACCACTTCACTCGAATGGCACAACAGCACCATCACGGAAGTCTTTCCCAGCACTCTCATCCACAGTGACACCTATTCAGGAACAGGGACCGTATATCACGTACAAAATAAAAGTAGTTCGTTTGTACAAGACCTCAGTCCACTGCTGTTTCAGTCAGGATGCATTCTCCAACTGATTTGAACATATTCTGACAAAATGAGAACAAGGTTTGGAAGTCCACATGCATGCACTTATGTAAACATGCATGCATGCAGGTGCTGCATCACGTCGCAGAAAGACTGTCTGACCTACACAGTGCTGGATACGTTCACAGAGACCTGAAGCAGTCCAACGTGATGTGGCAACCTCGCCGCAACCGATGGACGCTCATCGACTTTGGCCTTGTAGCCACTATCGGCGAGCCTGTGAAGATCGGATTCTCTCTTGCTTATGCTGCCCCGGAAATCGTGAAAGCTTACATGTGCGACTCTCCATTGCATTGAAAAAATAGTATTCGCTATCTTGCTCTCCAATTCAAGTTGTACTGTGTTTGAAGACAAAAATTACGTGTACACAGTGAGGCTACACACAACGTCGTCCTGCACGTATTGTTCCACTTCACAGAAGGGGTTGGCTTGTATTTGCCGTGCTTGATGCAATATTGCTTAGGGTTCGAGCCTACAATGAAGCCGACAGAAAGGTTTTGGGGCGGTGTCGTTTCGGGTGAGTGTTCTGAACCTTTCGGGTAAAAATCTAGAAGATTTTACATTTTCTGGCAGAGTTTTGTGATTGTGGCTGGAGGGGTGCAGGGATGGCGAGACGGACGTTATAGCTGACTCAGCAGTTGATGCATGGAGCCTAGGAGTGCTGGCAGTTGAGTTGTTCACCAACGATGTGGCGCTGGATTTGATGCAAGGCAAAGAGAAGGTTCTGTTCTTCTTGCTTCTGATCTACAATGCATGGGTTTTCCTGTCGGTTGAATCATACGTAGGTATTCTGTAGCCATGACCTGAGCAATGCATCAGGATAAGTACCTGTAGTGTCGAGTGGATACATTGTTTTTGGTTCTTTTACCAACAAGGGAGTTTTGGCGGCTGAAGTTACATATCCAACACAAAGTCGCCGTTCAGGCAGCACAAACATACACCCATGCATGTGTTGCTGCCTGCGTGTTTCCCATTGATAATCAAGTTCATCACGAGTCTGAACTGGTGGTGTGAAGCGTGCTTTTCACATGCATGTCGATCTGCAAAACCTAGTTTCCGTCTGTAAAACCTAGTTTGCGGAAGTTCGTGTATCAGCTCAGAAATTCTACTGCAATATCCCGAGTGCAAAAATTCCTTAACAGCGCAAGGGTACCCAAAACAAGAACAAATTCTAGCAACAGCAACTTCCCGCTGTGAATTCATGATGCCTGATCACACTGGGAACCATGCATTCCGTTGCAGGTTATTTCACAGATCATGGGAGATGATCCTCTGCCATGGGAGGACCCTGAAACCTCCCCTGCAATATTGCGAAAGTTCGGCTTGTTTAAGGATATTATTCTGGAGCTTTTGGATCGTGACCCGGAAGCAAGGCCCACCATGCAGGAGTTTATGAAGGCAAGCAGACAGGTTCTGGCCCTGACAACACATACCTAGATTCTCGAATGAAAAACACCTGTAGCCACCCGTGTTAGTTCTCGGGATATGCAGGCCAGTTTAAGCAAGTTTTGGGCTGACACCCTACTGTACAATTGGTTCTTGTGGTGTACATGCATACTGCATTAGCGGGATGCTTTGATATGTAGATGCATGCGTGGCATTCATTGGTTCCTTGTCATGTTTGGCTGGGTATCTTTCAGCCACTGTGTAGTGGCTGTCGGTGTGGTTGTTGTGAATGCATCTCTGACGTCTTGAGGATGGAGTTTGACAAGAGTAGTGTCACGCGATATGCATGCCAGGCATGTGACAAGTGTCGCGAGATCTTGAGCATATCAGAACTGGTTTCATTTTCAATAATACCTGTTGAGAAGTCACGGTATCAGAACCTCTGGTAGCCATCTGGGTTAACATTTGGGTTAGTGTGAAATTGGGAGGTTTTGGTCGCTGGTGAACATTTTGGCGAGAGTGCCATGATCGGTTGTGGTTCAATACAGTTGCGTAGTGGCCACAGGTGGCGTGTACTTCCGTTGGATTCTTTCCTCTCACAACGGTGCTCCAACACCTCCACGACCACGTTGTCATAGTGTGTGATTCTCCATTGATCGTACGAGTAATACATATTGATGCATGCGTGTGGTGCTATGGTAAGATACGGAATCTAGTGGAAGGTTCCAGACGCGATACTTCCAATGGAAGATCCCTGTGAAACCAAGCCTTGGTACGCGTGCGGTTTGAGTGTACGTTGCTGAGTGGGGCATGAGGATCCATGTTGTTCACTGTTGATGTCTGTGCATGTAGAGCATGCATGTAGCCACCACTTTTCTGAGCTTCGAGTGCAAATTGTTCCGCTTCTGTTGAGACAAGTTTCGAAGTTGTGCCCAGTTGGACGTGTTTCTGTTGTTGGAAAACGTTTGTATTGTGCTGTACCTCACAGCATGTTCGGCAAGATAGCCGGTTGTCGGTAGGCGTGCCGCGTCACACAAACCCTACAATGACAGTCACAGATCGTAAGATGAAAGTCGCATCGTTGGTTCGTGCTTGTGGAGCCACGATGTTGATGGGGTGGCGTGTGGAGACCCAGAACAGGACCTTGTGATGGGTGTGCGATGGGCGTGTGAACTCCAACTCCAAGGTGGTTAGCACATCGATAGTTGCGTGGCACAGTAACACTACACAATACACACATGCTACCATGAAAGTCACATCGAAACTTTTGCAACACAGTACCACACCATGTTTTTTTTTTTCCCACGACAAGGAGCGTCTGTGGCAGCGGTCTTGGATGGCAACGGTCGCGGGAGGGGGTCGGCGGGGATTGGGTGGTGGTGGAAGAAGTACGCCTGAAGGCAACAGAAGACAAGAAAGAGGCGGGGGGTGGGGGGTTCCAGAAGCAGTGCCCAGGGGCAAATCGACAAACAACAGAATGGGGGGCACATACACGGGCACCTGGAGTGAGGCGCGTTGAAGACCGGCCGATCGTATTCGGCAGCAGCCGCCAGTTCTTTGTTGAGGGCGCCGGGGTACGGCCAGAACATAAGATCAAAGGGGACAGCGAGGCGGCAGCGGTACAGGGCAACACCAGGAGGGGGACCTTCAAAGGACGCTCGGACGCAAACCTCCGCAAGAGGGGGGCTGGCACGGGGTCCCTGGGGGGGGGGGGTGCATCAGGAATATATGTACACATCATTTCTGATTTCTGAGTGCTCTATTCAGAGTGCTCTACCGGGGGAGTGATCTACTGGGGGTATACACACGTTTAAAACATGTGTATACTGGGGGTATAGACACGTGTAAAATTGCATCATTTCCAAGTTCAAAATTCCCAAAGAGATGTACATAGGTAATTACGAGGACAGGACGCGATATCCACAAGTTTGAAAGTTGCTAGAACGTCGGGGCATACAATCTGTGTGGTCATACGCAGTGCATCTCTCTTCAGAAACATAATGTACACGCTTATTACGGCATTATTGTGACCCCACTGTCTATTGTCCGCGTAGTTGGAGCACAGCTCGCTATTGTGCCCATAGTTGCTCGACAACCAGACTCAAGCATAATGAACACCGTTTAGAAGGAGCACTACCTTCTTTGCGCAGGAAAAAAAATAACAGGAAGGTACGAGCCTCCGAGTGTTCTTGTCCACTCTCGTTCTTACAGGTGATCATGCGCATCAATCGTGATTGTGTGCTCCTACACACCCTTTCAACTCGCTTACTGCAGCAGCAGCGGCAGCACACGCATTGAGATAATCTTTGCAGCGTTTCAAACATTGTGACGCTATTGTGGCCCAGAAATGTGCAGTGACCAGGCCTGATCACTAACGAGTCGCTATTTGAGGATGCGAGGCGTAGTGCTCACACCGACCACCCTGCTCCATCACGGAAACGCACGACAGTCTAAATGGGTGGTATAATCCAGTTCACGCAGATTCGGCTGCCGCGGACATGCTGATGGAGAACTGTAGCTGTAGAAATGTAGCTATAGGCGCAAGCACGTGCCAAACGCACACCGGTCTGATGCAATTCAATGAACTATTCACAGCACTACTGCCCCTCTTCGTGTCTGCTAGTTCTATGGGTAATCTATCCTTGCAAGGCCTTGGGGTAGTATACTCGTTATGACTCTAAACCGTTAACGTTGCGGCTGGCCCTGGAAGAGTGGGTGTACATGAGTGCAATTGCATGCGCACGCGCTTGCAGGTTCGTACAAGTGTACACACAATATGTCTGTACACGTTGTTGCCTTCAGGTTGCGCGGGTTTCTTCATTTGCATCCCTCCGCTGCGCTGTCGATGTGAACCCAATTTTGGTGTGTCATGTGCAAGTCCCTGTCTTGGTATGTAAGCTTGAGTGCACATAAGCCGTTAACTGGATAGATGGTCGTTGCCCTGCGTGCATGCCATCGCCAGCCATTCGTTGTGCACTCCTATGGATGAAATATAGTAATGGCCGTGCAGGAACGCCGGAAGAAGATCATGTCTAAGGTCACGGCGATGCTGATTCGTACCCTGCAGCGGCAGTCCACACTCTGCAGCCTTCAGGCTGCCATCGAGTGCCTGCGTTTCTCGTACCACGGCACCTACGCCGTTGTGGTTCTCAGTGCTTTATCGTTTGCGCCCAAGTGGTCTCTCAGTCTGCTCTGCAATCTACTGGCGCATTACCTGCTGTTCGCAGTGTGCCTGTATGGCGGTATCTACACCTTGAATGGAATTTTAGACCGCGACATAGACGCAAGGCAGCCTTCAAAACGCCACCGTCCCATTCCATCTAGTAGAATATCCCTGAAGACTGCTTGGGTGCTAGCGATCAGCCTCTGGTTTGCAGCCCTCTCTGGTGTGTACATATTAGACGGGGCCACGTTCTGGTCCACCTACACAGTACTCATCCCTGTAAACATTGTGTACGGATGCTGGGCGCGAAGGTCTTCCTGGCGGTTTCTAATCGCAGTTACTGCGCCTCTACGGATGCAGTTGGGACTGCTGATTGCTGCAAGATCAAGCGGAGCAGTTGTCGCTGCACCGGTAGCTGCATACTGCGTTGCGTTCACCGTTATGGCATGCACTCAGGTACTAGACCGCTCCGCTGCTTTCTTCAGTGTATGTTCTGTGATGCTAGAGATCTCCAGTTGTTCCATAAACGTGTTGCTTGTGGGATTCGATACTTTTCACCTCTACTCGAATTCTCCTGATGCAATCCTCTGTTCCCTTGACGGGAATCCCTTCATCCATGACCAGTATCATTACAACACTCATTTGCCATGAGCAGTGCGCTGCAGTGTTCCATCCTGCCACTGTCGCACTATATAATATACATGGAAGCCATTACATCTGTGCCTTTTATTGCTTTGACACCTGGTTGATGCCTTGGTTATTGTCCCTTCTGGTGTTCTGTGTTTTGTTTTCTTTGCTTCCCCTATTTGATCATATCACGGGGTTCTATGCAGCCTGTGTGTGTGCGTTCCTAGGTCTCGAGATCGGGGGCTTCTTATCTTGTCCTGCCCCTTCAGGGCGACTGAGGCCGAAGCCTGCGTTGGATAGTGTTGCTTAGAGAGATGCGTTAGATAGAGTTGAGAGAGCTTACATCGACAAGACTGACGAACTAGGAAGTGACTCCTGACGGCAAGAACGACAAGTTCATCAGACAGAACTACCAGCACAAAGGAAACCTAGAGAGCACCACTAGAACCAAGCAACCCAGAATCTAAAACCAACGCAATGTGTCGCTGAGTGGTTCTTGGCAACTTTTTTTGTTTATATCTCTTCTACCCCACCATCTATCTTATACCTCACCAAACAACCTAACAGCATGAGATCCCCATGCCCCGATACACCTACCACTGATCACCAGTGTCGCTTAGTTAGATAGAACAGTCCCGTTTATTTGAGACTATGTTTCAGGTGTGTGACCCGACAAATGAAGCGACACTGGCGATCAGTGACACCTACCCCTCCAGCATTATGTGCCCGCCTTGCCAACACAGCCCCTTCACATGCACATTGTAATGCAGGCAGTACGATTCCGCATCGAGGCTTCAGGCGACACCAGCGCTCCCCTGAACTGTGCCCCACTCGAAGTTCTCGGGCTCCTGTTTGCCGCTTCTCAGGCGTGCCTTGTGGCTACAGGCACCACCGAATCTCTCACATTCGCAGCTTTCGCTGCAGTAGCCTTCTGCGGCTTCGTTCTTCTGCCAGCACATTTCCCTGCAGGGTGGGCCTGGGTCGTTATGGCGGAGCCACCGCGACCACCGCGGCGTAATTCTGTGTTCTGGATGACATGCATGCTCTGGGAACTGCGTGATTTCGGCGCAATCGCGCAAATTGCGTGCTTTTGGTGCCTGTACCAACTGAATGTTATATGCATGGGGCTGGAAGAGACACTGTTCAGCGAAAGGCTTCAGAGAGCCTGCGAGAACATTCATTTCATGTTAGGGCATCCTCGCTCTGGCACCACGTCCTTCCACCAAGCTCTAGTGCAGCATCCTGTTGTCGAGTGCTCGACGTTTTTCGATGTCAGCTTTCCGAGCCTGACATCCAAGCTCCTGTTGCGGCCGTTGGTGCCGGTCTTGTCAGCGTTGCTCAATCGCTTCGACACGCCAAACCACCGAGTCGCTCTTGATGAAACGACAGAGGAGCATCTGTTCTGTATCATGCGGGGCCGCGACGCGGCACTTGTAGCAATGTTCCCGTCCCTCATGCATCACGCAGATATCGCCGCGTTTACACAGGAGATATGCACCCACGATGAGAACGACATCGTGTTTATTCGACGGTGCATTGCACGGACTCGTGTCGCGAATGCACTGCAACGTGAAGTATCTAGCTTGCACTCAGGGGGGGGCAAGAAAGCTGTCCATGAGCCTGTTTACCTGGCTAGACCCCTGGGGTTGACGAAGCATGTCAGTTTGATCAGGGACGCGTTCCCGAATGCAAAGTTGCTGGTGTGTGTGCGAGAGAGATCCTCTGCGATGGCTTCCTGGGTGCAATTGCTAGCCTTGTTGTCTGGCCGAAGACTTCAGGATCACGTCTTCAGAACGTTCATGAATGTTCTGTACCAGGCCTACTGCAAGGAGACCTTCCGGAAAGTTTCGGAAGCTACCGACTCGTTGAAATGCTGCGAGGCGGGCATTGATGTCCTGCCTGTGCACTTTGATGCATGGAAAAAGGAGCCTGGATGGGTGGCTTCTGCAGCACTGTCTTGGGTACTGGGCCGCAAAGTGGCTACAGATGAAGTGGCAGAGGTTTGCAGCAGTGCAAAAGCATTTGTTGTGAAGCACCGGAACGGTCCAGAGTGCGGTAAGATTGTCGCTGTTGACAGAACAGCTGTCGCACAGACCCCACAAAGGCCGCCCATAGACCACGTATGTACATCTGCCAGAAGATGCAGCAGAAGTGAGCAGGCCGGCAGCAAATGCGGCGTGAGTAATAGTACGTCAATCAGAAGACTTAGCCTTAGCAAGATGACATGCGACCTTGAACGTGCATGCTTACGACTGAATATGGTGCCGGGATGAGACGTGTTGGGGGGGCTACACGAAGGGGGGGGGGGGGGTGGTGGTTTTCGCTCGCAGTGGTGATCATATGCATGCGGTTTGTATGTGCAGCTGCGCCACACAAACTTTGCTCTTGGCTGTGCGCAGACATGAAGACACAGGAGGGCCTGCTAAGCAGCCAGAGTTGTACAGTAAGAGTTAGATTTCAGTATGGACTGGTGCCTTGAAGGCAACATTTCGCACTATGTGTGCTGAGGAAAGCGGCTCACAGTACTTTGAGAGCTGCGGTGATGTGTGATGTGTTGTGTAAGAGATATGCCATCGACAGGACTGTAGAACTGTGTGTAATTTACAGGCAAAGCTCCATAGAATGGCTCATGTACCAGCAAATCATCGCATGCCAACTTAGCTCAACCTCGCACAAACGACACAGGACATGCCACTACCGAAGCAACGACAGGAAATCAAGCTAGCCTCTCTACCCATAGTGTGCACAAAGCCATGCCACTTTTGTATAGGGACTGACTCAAGCTGGGGGAACGCGTCACCAATGTCGTCTTAGAGTAACGGAGAATAGCTAACATCACTACGCAACCAAGGCACCGCAGCCAACCCTAAAAAAGGTGTTGGCACAACTCTCACTGCTGACAAACCCTTGAGTGACAGCCTGTAACCGTGCACACATCAGCTAAACTGACCACTACAGAACACTGATACAGAGACCGGCAAGAAAACCCCTCCACGAACTGCTTTGGGGAAAGAATCCGGCCTCGCATTCTGCTGAGGTAAGTGACACAGAAGTACTTTGAGAGCTGCGGTGATGTGTGATGTTTTGAGCAAGAGATATTAAATCGACATACGTTATGCCTGTAACTTGGCACACTTATTGTAAATCGACAGGACTGTAGAACTAGAAATTGAGTCCAGGCAGCAAGCAGCAGAAGTTCATCAGGCAGAGCTACCAGCATCAAGAAAGCTAGAGAACACCTGTACTCACTAGCAACCCACAATGCACTTTGAGAGCTGCGGTGATGTGTTGAGTAGGTGTGAATTCGTGTGAGTGTTTCAGGCGCAGCTGGGATGAGTGGTACTTCTGTACCTTGGTACTGAGTGATCACATCGACAGGACTGAAGAACTATAAACCTGAGTACTGCTTCTGTACCTTGGTCTCAAATAAATGTTTCTGGAGCATGCGAATTCTGCCTGTGGGACTCTGTAAAGTGTAAAGGTACAGGCATAACTCCATATAATGGTACATGTACTAGCACTAATTGTGTACAAGTACTATTGTATTGGACTTTGTAGAAAAGGTATTTCCCCCCCACGGCCTTGTTTGTTGTAAAGAGCAGTCTCGTTGTCGGATACCGGGGCTGCTGGCCAATCTAGTCTTGAGCCATTCCATCAACTGGGGAGAATACAGAACAGGGCATCAAAAGTTCCACAGAACACCATCAACTCCCATGTAAGATCAGATAATTGTAATCAGAAAGACAAGTGTCATGTCAACTGAGACAGACACAACCATAAGCAGACCGTGTTGTGCTGAAATTAATCACGTGCACCAGACTGAATCGTATGCCATTGGTGTTAGACCCCCACCCAGTTGTAGGATGAGACCCTGACTCCCGATGAGTACTCGTGGAGCTCTCATGAGCCGTAGAATAACGAGAGACTGTGAAGTCATTCATTCTGTAGAACATTAGTCAAGACAACCACATCTTCTGGAAGCTTGGTATATACGCGCAAGCTTGTTTTTTAAATCGCCAGAGCATGTTTCAGGTTTTGGGACAAAGAGCTTGGACCCTCACCCCCCAGCACAACTTGTCATGTTGCGTCGTTTCAGTACTTCTGTGTGTCGTGTTCTTGGTTGCGGAGTTCTGCACTTGTTGCTGGCGAGCCGGACCTGCAGCGAGCCATGGTACATCGGAGCACTTCCGATGGCAGCGCTAAGGCACCAAAGACTGACATATTCTCTTGTCTGAAAGTCCCGCCACTTTCAGATGGTGTACAGTTATCTGTGCGGAACAGCAGCGGTAGGACACTGGTCACGAGACGTGACTTCGAGCCCGGCGACATCGCTTTCAAGGAAGATGCATACGCAGCTGTGCTCGTGGATGATATGCTTGAATCGTGCTGCGCAGGCGAATTCACTCCGCTGTCCATCAGACGATCAGAAGCTGCAGCAGGATGCACTTGCACTGGCTGCCACAGCGTCAGGTGAGCTACGGGCCTGTTATAGTCCAACCGTAGCGTCTGTAATATGACGAAACAAGCATCCCTCTGTTGTACAGTCTGCTGCAATAGCTACTCTAGGGCGCACTTAGCCTTGGCATGTGCCTGCCGCACATGGCCCTGCCCCAGGTAACAGAATTGTCGTGTACATCCATGTTCATTCGTATGACATTAAAACATATTGCAATTATATGCAGCCCTCGTGTCGTCTGCCCGTGTGATGGCCGGTTCGAGACCTCTCCCTAAGTCTTGGACTTTGCTCTGACCTCTCAACTCTGCTTTGTACCCAGACTGACGTCGTGTTTTGTCCTAAGTCAGGTACCAAGCGCACAATGTAGTGTCGTGTGCTATTGTGGACCCCTGTGATGTATGCGCCCACTAGCCTTCACTGCACAGTTCGTTCATTCTGTAGGATCAGTGATGCACACCTTCTGACCTGACGGGATGCATATCTCCGTTGAAATCCACACAGTTCATTGCGAATTCTCGGTAGGTTAATTCGGAAGAAATGATCAACTGTTTCCAGTGGCACATGGGCGTTTTCTACTGCAGTAAGTACTGGTCTTTGGATCCTCGTCCGTTCAAATGTACTACGTGTTACCTTGTAGACTTATAAACCCGACAGTAAACAACCTGAGCTTTCATCTGTGGATGTTGGCGATGCTCTTCAACATCAGAAGACAGTTGCATCTGCTGGAAACGACCTCCCTGAGGTTGTTCTCTGATGTTATCTGCTGTACTTGCTGTTTAGCCGTGTCTTGGGATTTCTGGTGTCTCTTTCAGCACAGAACTGACGACTAGCAAGACATAAGTACACTATCGAACATCCTGTTTACATCCATGGCCACACGTACTTCCCTGCTCGTCCACAGATCATCAGGTAAAACAGTGATCAGCATCCTTGCAACCAGTAGTAGTAGTTGCATGGAGAGGATGCGGAGGAAGGGATAAGCTAGACTAGGGGAAGCCCTTCACCCGATGCACGCAATAACATGCAAGGCCGAGTCAAGACCAAACCACCCAACCATGTCACCATTTCATCAGCCTTTACCATCCCAGTTCTTGTCATCGTTGTTCTTGTCCAGATTTTCCCACACATCCACATGTGAGTGTGCACACTGATGTGTGGCCACTAGGGCTGAACATGACCCGATATTTGATATATCGGCGATATATCGTATCGGCGATATATCGCTCCGCTGGCCACACATCACATCATGCATCAGCAGACTCGTTGCCATCGGATTCCTTGACACCATGCATGTGATCATGCATGCGATCATGCATTTGACCATGCATGTGCATATCTACAGGTACAGCAGCAAGGAGGCGCAGAAGAAGGACTGGGATGCTGGCCACAAGCACGAGTGCAAGGCGATTCAGATGTGGAAAACGTACTCTCCAGATAAACGAACGCCCGAAACCTATGTACGGTTACTGCTGCGAATTTTTTGGAAACGCAGTCTTGAGCACCGGCTTTTGAAGAAAGGCAACGCGGCTCCTTTTTGGGCCTCCTATGACGCTGTTTTCAGCCTCCAAGATAACAGAACCGCAGCTCAGGAGTGGTACACTGATGGGGCACAGCATCGTTATGTCGCCCAAAAGGTTTCGTATGTTTCCTTCTTGCAGTGTTACGTATGTGTTTTCTTGGGCAACGTGGTCAGCGTGAAAAAACTCTGTCGATGTCTTTGAATGAATTGAAAACTCGCTCGTGAGGCGGATGTAAAAAAGCTTAGTTTTGGGGATTTGTTGTTTATACCGTTATTTCGGTCGCGAGTGTGAGATTCATGCGTTTCATCTACGTTTTTACAAATACACCTGCATTCCATCCAATAGTCCTCTGCTTCCGATGGTGTGGATTGGTGAATGTAATGATGACAAAGCAGAAACGGTACGGTTGGTCGGTGGATGTTGCTTTTGGTTATTTGGGTTCATGCCTATTCACTACCCTTCCGGTTTGTAAAGACGGGGGGATGCAATATACACACAGTGCCCGTGATGGTACGTGGGGTGTGATGCAGACTTGTCTTGGTGCGCGTGGGGGTGAAGGGTGGGGGATGTACTGTACTAGTACACTAGAGCACAAGGGTACAATCATTTCCCAGCGAGGGTGGTGGTAGGGGAAATGCACTGCACAGACAGATCTTGGTGCGTGCGGCAGCGTATTGAGAGCAACAGAGGGCAGGTTTGGGGGGGGTGGGGGGGGCACGGGTGGGGGCACGGGTGGGGAAGTACCAAGGGGCCGTACAGAGGAGTTCTTCATTGAAAGAGAGTTCTTTCATATATATATACCGTAGTAGTCAAATACGTTCGACAAGTAACGCGTAACAAGCACCTTGTCTGTCGAAACACGTAACGCGTAACAGGCGTACCGCATGTCAAAAGCCTCCAACAAAAATTCTTTGCTAACGCACAAAATCTGTCGAAGTGACGCCAAGAAGCTCGTCAAAAACGCCAAGAATCTAAACACAAACGCCTCGAATTGTCGAAATGTCCGTGAAAAAAGGCCCGCTGACGCGACTGGGCTTACAATCTGTCGAAACATGCCATGTTACATGTTAGCATAACGCAATAAATTCCAAAATCTGTCGATGCGTCGGTGTGGTGTTGTCCCGTAACAGCAATCTCAACTGTCGAACGTATTTGACTACTACGGTATATATATATATATAAAGTGTATTAAGGAGTCACGAAAAGTACTGAAATCGACCAGTTTGTAATGGCCGTTTTGAAATTACCCATCTTTGTAATGCTGATGTAATGTCGTTGCATTGTGTGCAGATCTCTTGCCACGATGTCTCCTCAGCCACTTCTCGATGTATCACAGGAAAAGGCGAGCGTGCTGCTGAGCAAAGTCAAAGTGAATGGCACCCATGTGACGCTTCATGACGGTACCGTGGTTGGGTTGGGCATGTTCCCTTTCTTTTCAATGATGAACCATTCCGACAGGTGCGATGACAGTCTGTAGCTTTCCACCATCACAGAAACCTTTCAATCTTTAAAATTTCTTATTTTATAATCTTGTTTAAAACTCCTTTATCGAGTCATATATGATTTATGCAGAACTGGCCGACCTTTACCTTGATTCTGTCCGGCAATCCTCGCATGCATGCATGCATGCATGCGTACATTCGGTTTCGCTTGCTTCTAAATGCTCGAACCAGTTTTGGATGTCCCGTATTCTCCCCAGCTCAGAAACCTAGAATGTAGACCAGCGTGTGGTGTTAGATGTGCAGGGTGTGCGTGGCAGTCGTCCCCCATAACCACTTATCGCCGCTTGTAGCCACAGACATCCACATCTTGGAATGCACATCGACTAGCCACGTGTATCCACGCATGGCCATCATCAGCAGTGAGCATCATCTACCTGTAGGCACTCGTATGCACCTGTAGCCACCAGTATCCGCTGGTTACCATTTGAACCCTTTTATTTTCACATGAAGCCACCCGTAGCCAATTGCTATCACATGTAACCACCTGTACCCACTCGCATTCACGTGTAGCAACATGCAGCCACTTTTCCAAGCAGCCACAGTTTATCACATGTCCCCACCTGTACCCACTCGCATTCACCTGTAGCCACCTGTAGCCACTGGCAGGCAGTCTGCAGTTTACAGTGACTGGCTACGCAATGCAGGCCGAATGCATGCTTCTTCTTCGTCAATTCCACGATGCATGTCGTCGCCACTCGCAAGATCAAGGTGGGCGAGGAGATCTTCATCTCGTACTCTGCTTCCGCACAGCCATCTTTTGAGACACGGAGACAACTGATGACTCATCATCGATTTGACTCCAGGCCCGATGTGTGACACTCACCTGCCATCTGTTGCTCTCAGTGTCTGCGCAGGGTAGGGTGTTTGGCGGATTATCAGCATGATATGCATGTGCTACATGCATGTAAGTGCATGCATGTCAGCAACACCTGCCATCTGTTGCTCTCAGTGTCTGCGCAGGATAAGGCTGAATCATGGGACCACACCGATATATACATCCTTTATCGGACACACCTATTCTGGAGCTTCAGAATAGGTGTGTAACGTTACAGGCATAACTCCATAGAATGGCTCATGTACCAGCAGATGCTGCTGCAGATTCGACACTGATGTTCAGAAACCTGAAAGGTAGTGAATATACATGAACCTAAACACCCAAAAGTAAGTTACACAAAGCCT
The DNA here is from genome assembly GCA_032359135.1 of Ulvella scutata. Classification (NCBI taxonomy): domain Eukaryota; kingdom Viridiplantae; phylum Chlorophyta; class Ulvophyceae; order Ulvales; family Ulvellaceae; genus Ulvella; species Ulvella scutata. The sequence continues at coordinate 30,202 of JAUMHD010026784.1, forward strand.
TCACTGATATAATATGTTATATTACTCCGGACAAAGCCCTTCAATCTTGGATATGGTGTGGCGCCAGTATATAATTATTAATATTTTTTACGGGTTCGATCTTCGAAGTTGTTCTTCGTTCTACAATCATGGATACACAAATATAAGGAGTCGTACAGGGCAAGCAGAAGTAATCTTGTCTTTGTTCATACTGTGCACTGTACTCAATCGTGTGTTGTAGTGACATTGAGAGGACGCAGAAAAGAGGTGCACTACGCAGTAAGGAAAGCAAATTACCAATCGTGTATTGCCCATCAACCCTGCACCCCTGTAGCCATACATCGATCATGCATCTCCATGATGACAATGGTTCAACACCAAATCTTGGCTTATATGCATGCAGCTGCCACTTACCGCCAAGATGACTGAAGTCGCCTCGCACGTGTTTAATATCGGCATGCGTGCTTGCATACTGGACAAAGCAATCACCTTGAAGCTCACGGCGCATGGCGAGGACACGGCCCTCTGCGAAGTGCAGCCTTCGAGCAGTGCGAGAGAGTGTTCTCAATCGTCTGCAAATGAGGGTGGCAAGTTCTACTGTTGGGTGGGGCTCACCACCCCCCCTGCAGACCCGGGTATGAACCTCGCTTTAGGAACGTGATTCTGGGCGACTGGTCATAACGGACATGGATATCCGCACTCTGGGCATTTAATTGTGTTCAAGTGAATATAACGGAGATGGTGCTCTGCACTCTGGGCATTTGATTGTGTGCAATTGAATAAACCGGAAATTGTGCTCTGCAGTCTGGGCATTTGATTGTGTGCAAGTGATTAAAACGGAAATTGAGAACCCCACTTTGGGCGCATGATTCCACGTAAGTGTTCACAACTGAAATAAACGTGGGGGCTTTCAGGTGCAGCTACTGGTGTTGGTCTCATCGTGGGTTGCTTAGTGAACACTTGGTGACCTCTAATGTCCAGTTCTATGTGAACAAGGCTTACAAAACAGAATGGTAGTGGACTGGAATGAACCCAAAGACAGAAAACCAACTTATACAATAATCCACCGCGTGTTTCTCATGGCACAACAGCACCATCACGAAAGTCTTTACCAGCACTCTTTGCCAAACTGTGATATTTATGCCGAAACACAATGCATCGACTACAAGCCAGGCCATACCTGATGTAATATGGTCCAATTCCCCCCGATTTTGGTGTTCCTATTATGTTGTATTTGTTGTCCAGCAGGTTCTTGCAAGAGCTTATTGGATGCTGGCGCTCAGTTTCAAACTTTTCCAGAGCTCCAAGGGGAGTTATATGGGAGCTGCAGTCGATAGCACACACAGGAAGAAAAAGAATGCATACACAGTTACACCGTTTGGAAACAAACTCCAGTAAGCTTGTTCAGTTTGGAGCTTGTTCAGATTGGAAACAGGTCAATCGAGTCCGCACATTGTAGCGGATTCAATCAAGGATCTTGGAACAATGCTTGCAAAACTCATCTTGGTACTGAAAATCGCATCTATCAATTGTCAATGATGTCAACTCCTTTGGATTGTCTTTCTATGGAGTTCGTTCGTGGAGTATCCTGGAAAACAAGTCCTAACGATCTATTCTCGAGACGCGTCCCGACATTTTCCCACCACAATGACATCATACTGTCTCCTGCTGTGCCATGTGATGGATGTACGTCTGTTTTACTTTCTATGCTATCTCTTCCTAACTCCGTGATCCATTCCATAGGTTTTGTTCATCGCCGTTTCCAGCAAGCTTGCAGTTTTCAGTGCAGGTGAGGACATTAAACTCTTCCCACAGACAACAGAACCCAAATCGGGTACCCAAGGTAACAAAAAACCCGAAACTGAGGAGGACCCTGGTCAAGGCAAGAGCTTTATAGCCACAGCCGCGTTGAAGAATCTTCTAGAAGAGCCGTGGCTCCCCAGCGACATCCAGACTGCAGCCCCTCACCGCAGCATGAACATGCCTCTGTGGCAGCAGCAGGTACTGGTTTTTTCTATCGATTCATTACAAGCCACACTAAAACAGACAGCACCATCTTCTCAGAATTGCAGCGACTGCTTCACAAATCCGCGCCCTTGCAAAATTTTGCACCTTATGCATGGTGTACAATTGCAGAATATTGTATACATATTGGGAAACCTGCGGTGATTATATATGATGACCTAAGCCAACAAGCCATCGCATGTGCACGCTGTGTGCTCTTCGCTGTGTGATATGTTTACAAACCGGAAAGGAAGTCCTGCTGTGTAGTAAATGCGATACATGTACGGTTCGATGTCATCCTGTGGTAACAGCAGGTGGTTGTCCAGACCCTGCCGTGCCGAAACCTTCACGCATGAACATTGTGCTCCCAAACCCTACCTGGATATGGCTTTGATCCTGATGACCTGTTCTATTCTACATAGTAAACCCTACCTTAATATGGGTTTGATCGTGATGACCTGTTTTATTCTACATAGTTTCAAATGACATGACACAAAGTATCTCCGCAACTGGGACCCGCTTTTGAATTCCGAACATAGCCAGTGCATTTGATACACTGGGTGTGTATGCTTCCATTTTTCAGTGCTTAGCTTGCACTGGTTTTGTACCACAGTGATCTGATTGCATCATCCGAAAACTTGCGTGCATCGAGGCAGGTTCTAATCCATAAACAACGCTATTTGCTTGACCAAATACCACATCATTTGTCTAACAAATCATTTGTTCCCCCTGCAGGCAATCACTGAACGCTGGAAGCTGGATGTGAGGCTGTTTGGTGACTGGCAAGAGGCCATTGATGGGGATCCAAGTTGGTGGCTACAGGTGGCTTCCGCCTCCGCATATGCAGAGTGTGCATGCATGTGGGGTGCACGCATGTTCGACATTGGCGAGGTGAATCTGGCGCGAAGGATTCTTGCTTTGGCAGAGAAGGCGTGCATGCATGTGGGGCTTGCAGACACACATGCAAGCTTGTTGAAGGTGCGTTTCAATTATGGTTGGAACTCACTTATGAAACTCCTTCTTGGGGACCATGGCTGGTGCAGATGTAGGTTTTTTTTTTTGTGCGCAATGTTTCGTTCACATGGGTAGGCATATCATGGGTATGCATGCACTAGTATATCTGGTCAAACACCGAGCATCATGTGTGTTACAAACCGGACAGGTAGTGAATAAGCATGGACCTAAATAGCCGAAAGCAACTAACAAAAAACATTCACGAGCATCATGTACAACACCGGATGAAAAAAACATCTCATTTCTGACACGCATAAAGTTCTTCTTCTGATGAACTTTTGCAACAACAAAAAATGTTGGAAACTTTTATTGTGCGGAACCAGTATGCACTGCAGAGAATGCATGCCGGATATGCATATGTGTGGTAGGGTCTGTAACAGTCGAGAACATTGTACTAATTTGTACTAAAGATTGAGACACTGCATCGTCAGAGCCCTCATGCTCTTGCATACAAGCGCAACCTTGCACGGAGACTTGAAGCCGCACAACATCCTGTTGGTTCATCTACATATTTCAGATCGCAGTGATATTCACAGCTTGTGTTCCTCCAGATTCGAATGACTCTGTTCAACAATTTCAAGCAATGCATGGACAACCCTGTTGGGCAGAAGGAAAGCTCTGTAAAGATGGCACTCGAGAACACCTTCCACTACGGAAAATTGGTTACGTCCGCCAAGGAAAAGGTGTGTATGCCCTCTGTCAGGCTCGTTCTTTTTCGCAACCGTGGGTTATCACTCAAAGGAATTTCAGTAGAGCTGTTGCAGATTGGTCCAACACTGTCCTTGGAGCTTGGAATTGTATACAAGACACTTGGAGAGTGTGCGGCTGTACTTCACTCGACATCAGACTCTATACCGTGGCTTCAAAAGGCGTACAATTGCCTGAAGACTCTCCTTGGAGGCAACGCACCTGAAGTGCACGAACTGAACCGCAAGCTGCAGCTTCTAGAATAGTCTGGAGCACGTAGACACTGTTTTCTCGTAATAGTTTTCTGAGTATTAAGCAGGTTTTGATATGCCTGCGCGAACGTGTTCTACATCGAATCTTAAGCAGTGCTGCATTCCTGCACAATTGAAGTGAAAGCAGTCCCATGAATAAACACATCCTACTTCCCGTTGAGTACATTTCACTCTATTATACGTTTGGAGTAAAGTTTGAACATCTCAAGGGCAGCAGAAGTGAAGTCCTGTCCCCTCGTGCAGGGCAAATGCACAGTGGTCAGGTATTACAGGAACTATAATGGACTTTGTAACCTGGAAAAAGCATCGTGTGAAAAGTACATGAATACCTAGACAAATTCCACTGTTGCTCCACTGTTGCTCGAACACCATCAAACACGACTTTGAAACAGCATTCCCCCAGTCTAGCACGCTAATATTTCCTGGCAACTCATTGTAAGATTCACCTGAGCTCTGATGCATGTGCCTATGCCCATCCATGTCGCTGGTGGTCCTATTGCGCATATATCGATTATTCAAGCCCCCCATTTCCACCCGCTCAAGCGCAACACCACTAACCATAACAAACCCCATCTCTGAAACCAATACATTCTGGCCATTCCTCTGCTTCTATTCTGCTGCCCCATCTCTTCTCACCATCAATAGCAAAGCCCATTGACTGCTCCCCTGCTCAGCACAGTACTGTTGTGTTCACGAGCACTAGTTCTCGTGACCCCTCTGAACATGCATCCAAGCTATAACCTCCCCGGGGAGTGTTCCATAGCGCCGATTCGTACCAAACGTCCCATGTATCTTCTCAATCAAGGGGTTCCCGTCCTGGGTACGGTGGTGGGCGTGGCGAAGTTGGGGGAGGGGGGGCAGTTGTGTTTCCTGCAGAGCCTGTTTCTGGTTAAGACGTGTACCCAACAAATCACGCACTCCAGATCCAAAATGTAGTCAGAGAATACACATAGATGTGTCAGCTTTTTCAAAAGACGAGGAAAGATGATGCATACAAGGAGGAGAAACTTCGGTAGGCGCAGGAACAACGTCTATAGTCGAGTTAGGACGTTCTTAGAGGTGACCTCAAACGCTGTCCTCAAAGGGGTGAAAGTTACAAACATACATCCATCACATGGCACAGCAGGAGATTGTTCACTCAGCAAGACATTCGCAACGGCGCTAGAGCTAGAGAACATAAAGCACATGGAGCAACCGGCAACAAACCCCGTAACGCCGTCCTCAAAGGCTGTACGTCACTGTCGAATTTCCGTCGCAAAATGTCACTTTTGAATAGCGTGATATGCGACATGACATAAAGATCTAGTCCATTACAACAAAGACGCCCCCAAATGTGTGCAGTGTACAGAGAATCACATGCTCTGTCACATGAAACCAGTGGAAGGGATTCCATGCTCACGTGTCTAAAAGAATCTACCGTTTTGGGTATGCTGACTACTCCGCAGAAACCGCCGAATTCATAACCCAATTCCAAAAACCCGTTATTATACCACTCCAAAGGAACCAGACATCGTAAATAAAGAGATGCTAAGGAACGAACCTCCTACTGGTCCGAACAGAGGCGCTGCGATCGGTCTTTCCCTGCCAGCCCTGGTACGAGAAAAGTCTCCCTGGTGGCGAATGCAGTCTCCAGCTGTGAATATGGGCGTTTCAAAGTCATTCTTCCCAAAGGAAGTGTCATGTGAATGCCCCACCAAGTGCATCACTTCGTGCATCAGCGTTCCTGCAAGCTGTGGCTCTTATGCACAAGTATTTACAGACGTTCAGTGCATGGTCTTGGAGCTCGTGCCATATCAAATCGTGTCCGCAACTCACCGGAAAGGTTCGCAGAAGAGGTCGGCTTGTATACAATGCTGTTGATGCTGAAGCATGATGCCATTGCTGAGCATGATACAGAAACTTTGAGATGGCAGCCCAGCTTGATGTGTGTATCTGGTTTGAAGCTTGATGCATCTCGCAATTAGTGTGACGCACAAAAATAGGACCTTTAGCTGGCTTGAGGGCAGTACATGTGCCCCAAGTACTCGCCCTAGGGCCAAAGTACCACGTATTACATGTAAAAATGTGACTCAGGTTACAGGTATAACTCCATAGAATGGCTCATGTACCAGCATATCAACACATGCTTCAATAGGCATTACATGAAAAAACAAATTGAAGTGTTGTATGTTTTGTGTTAGTTGCTTCAGGCTATTTGGGTTCATGTCTATTTACTACCTTTGCGGTTTGTAAATTTACACATGAAAAACAAAACATTCTGGCAGCCACATTGACGACTTGAACGCGAACAAAAGCCTCTCAGAACATTCCTTGATGACATTCACAGGAGAGCAGAAGTGGCCACCAGTGTTGCTTACCTTTTCAAGCACATAAACCTAGAAATTGTCCACAAAGTTTAGAATTTATATATGTATATATGCCAAGCGTTTTGTATATATGCCAAAGGGTCGGCAGTTCAAACCTGCCAGGTGCTCCTTGGAAACTCTGTGGGTCAGTTCTACTCTGTCCTATAGGGTCGCTATGAGTCAGAATTAACTTGACGGCACTGGGTTTGGTTTGGTTTTTTAGTCAACCTCAGGGGAAAAAAATCCTT